>JAQFXU010003476.1:0-16116 GCA_034693705.1 Spatulosminthurus flaviceps | reverse complement strand
CCAATTCTTGCCAAAAGCTACTTTGCTCCATGCCGGTTGGAACCGGTTTTAATCCAATACATTCCAGCTGGATACTTTCCACTTGCCAACCCTGCGTGGAAGTATCGAAAAAAGTACGTAGATAGCCTAAAGTCAGCCTGCGGTATGACTTGGCATAAATTAATAAAATAATATTAATTTTAAATGATTTCCATATATACACTTTTGGTTGGAGTCTTGGGAAATATAATATTGTATGTTAATAACAATTTTGTAACCAGGATAAGTGCATAGTTGGAGTAAAGTAAACATTTTTACAGAACAGTGCCGGCACGTGGAAACACGTTAAAAATATGGGATTATGTACACCGCATGTCAACTGGCCATATAGGATTAGTCACTTTGTAAGAATATAATTTGCCATAAATTACTAGAACCGATTAGGTTTTGTCATGATTACAATACTTATTTTTGAACCAGAATGATCAACCTAGTATAATAAACGCATTATCTTTTTGAAGAGGCCAATAGTAAACCTTTAAAGCTTATCATGAGGTAGTTTATCAAAAATTGACTGAGTTACAAAGGATTAGCATTTACTTAGTTAGGAATTAACCTTAAGTCTTATGAGAATTAAAATAAAATCATTTTTGAGCATTAGTCTGATCAATATTTGGCAATGCAGTCCCCACGTGTCAACTCAACCAATCGACTCAAATCAATAAATGACTTAATCAAATGATTTTCTTTTTACAACGAAGAAGTCTAAAATTAGATCAAATCGGTCCAAATTGTTCAATTGTAATAATTATTATTATTCGTGCTTTGTACTCCATTTGTCTATTTATGGGTGATGACGCTTTGTAAATGCATTCTCTTTAATATTTCATTAGCTCACTCATTATTGTCAGTCAGTCCCCATAAGATGCCAGATGAGCTATACCGAATTTATTAATAATCTCATAATAATTGTTATTATTATTATTTATTGCGGATCCTTTATAAAGGATTTGGCATGGTAAAATTGTCAGAAAATACCGTCTCGCAGTAAACAAATCATGAATTATCAGAGATTGTCATGTACACATAGAATAGAAAAATATCATAATCAAAGTCATGTTCATATGAAGAACAACAAAATTTCCGCCGTATTTACGACTCAACGATTTTATTCATTTTAGTATCATAATCTAATAATATCCCATGCTTTTAATGTACAAGTAATCTCAAGGAAATCTCAGGTCTTCCTTGTATGTGAACTCAATTATTCCTTTTGTGGAATGACAATTTAGTGTCCAAGTTTTATACATATACGCACATAACAACCGCTTGTAATTGAAAGTATAAAAGCTAAGATAAATTCCCATTCAAATATAGACCATAGATTTGAGCTAGCTTTATAGTAATAGTAAATATTGCCCTTAACTTGCTGCGTTTCTTGCCAACTCTATTTAAGGACTCGAGATAGTAAAAATACCATTCATAAGAATATTGTCATCAAATTGATTAAAATAATGAAGGATTATGACGTAAAAAACATATTTACCTTACTTTACCTAAATATTGTATTATTTTGTGCGTCGTTGTAGAATAATAATGTTTTTCCACAAAAGACCTTGATTTTCAATCAGTCATCCGCATTTATTGGTACATTGAGGGTCTACTGCATTTTAGCAATCCATTTAAATGACAAAAAACTTTCAATCCTGGTCCTATATGATTCAAAAAAGTAAAAGAATTTACTTCAAAGACATTCCAGACAAATTCCTTAAATGTGACAAACATATATTCCAACTCAAGAATGGAATCTCAGTTTTAAAAAATCTGCGTTAAAGCAACTACAAGTTTAATTAATTTATAAATAATATTTTATAAAATCTATACGAAGATGCCAATCACGAAAAAAATATTGAAGCATTTAAGAAATCAATTTCGAGCTGGTGACTCCTCTCATTGTCATCCTTTCCGTTGGGATGAGAGGGAAAATCGACCAGACTGTAGTTTTGATATTGATAAATCCCCAAAGAGGTTCCTTTGGTATGGTAATATTTTAATGAGTGTGATCCATGCCCTCTTCGTGATATCCCGCTCCATTCAAATTAGTTTCAAGCCGGATTCATCCTATGTTCAAAGGGTTTACGTAATTTCCACCATGGTTTATTTTGTTCTGCCATTCTTCGGTAATTTGACGTGCTTTCTCGGAAGACACGAAATCCAGTACTTTGTCCGACATTACTTGGAATTCTTTGAAATATTTGAAGGTAGGGAAATTATCTTGAATAGTTGAGCCCTTTATTAGAAAATGGATGCTGCGCATGCGCACTGCTCAAAATTTGTTTTCATATGCTATGTGATTACCATTGCATATATCAAGTAATAATAATTATTATAAAAAATGTTAATAAAAATGGGAATTTGTTTACAGAAAAATTCATTAGGACAACCAAGAGGAATGAGAGGAAATCTTTGGTGAGAGGGTGCGAATTATTTTTGGACTTTACTGACTTTGCCTGCAGAAGCAGTGTAGCTGTGAACGTACTCAATGCAATGTTCCGACCTCAGTCTCCAGAACTACTTTCATCCATCTTTGTGAACAAATCCGGGAGCCTCAGCTGGTTGTGTCGAATCCCATTTGTAATGTACCACTCTTACTACATGTATATTTTCCTCGGGATTGCGAGGCTCTTGGCAATGTCCATGTACACTTTTGTCTTCCTTCTCTTGGTGCATTTGCAAGAGTTAAAGAAAGACTCATCATCCTCAAGAGTGAAGCCTTTTCTCCAAGAGCCCAAGAACTTTTTCTGGATTTATAGAACATTGCAATTGCAAGTGGACGGATTTAATCGATCCTTCAATATACTCATGCCCGCACACAAATGGATTGTAACGGCGCTTATCGTGTTCTGTGTTTACGGGGCGATTCGAATGGGGGGATTGGTTGCAGCTGGGGTGGGGGTACTTGGTTTGAATTTATTTACGTTCCTCATTTTGGGCTTCAATTTGCAGGCTGAGATTCAGAGGAGATCCGTGGAAATATTGAGGGAGAGGAGAAGGGTTTTTGGTGGGAGATGGAGTCGACGGATGATGGTTTCTATGCCGGTGCTGGTGACGCGGATTGGCTCTTATTACATTGTGGATAAGAAAATGATACTTTTTCTATATAAAGTCATATTGGATGCTACCATCAATTTCTTGGTTTTATTTTAATAGTTTATTTTTAGTGAAACATTAAGACTCATTTACAAAATTTGGAAAAACTTGAAGATTGAGACCAGTCTTTATGTACTGACCTGGATATGTCACGTAAATAAAGTCATACAATACAATACAATAAAAATATACTTTAAAAACAAAAAACCAAGTCTTTATGGGTTTAGTATCGGTTATTGATCGCCGATATTGTGTGAAAAAATACAATCCATATTTACCTATATAGCTTCATCCAAGTCATCCAACAAGATCACCGTCATCTTCGAAGATTATTTTTGATGTTTTATGGGGTCTATAAAACACTTAATGTTAGAAAAACCATAATAATTATTGAAATTTCTCCCCAAAGATAAATTTTTACATTCTTTTAACCTTCCGTTAAGCTGTGTCCTCTTGATAGCCAGAATGCCACGAAAAATGGAGAAAAACATAATGGGTGAATTTTTTTCAACACTATTCAGGCTGTCGGTTGTATTGGTCCTACGTTGAGGAAATCCGGGACGAAATCCAATTTCTATATGAGCTGAATCCTCAGGACTGGAACTCGGGAAATGAATCTTGCTCAGATCTTCAAAAGTATGAGTCTTGATGTTTGGAGCGGAAGTTGTAGGTGAGAGGAGCGTGAGCAATAGAATGAGTTTCAAGGAAGAATAGTTAAGTTCTATATTATTGAAATAATGTAGGCTTAATTTCTATTAATCTTTTATTTATTGATTTATTAGGAAATTTTGACGGATGTGAAATGTTAAAGTTTGGGTGAAATGGTGTATGGGAAAGTCGTACGACTCAAACAGTATATAACGAGACATAAGAAATGCTATGTTTAGAGTTGACGTGTTGTTACCTCTAAATTCGTTGAATTGAGTAAACAAACGATCTACAATCAATCTGCTTAGAACGTACTGATTATTTCCAAAGCATGTACTTCAGACATGATTGCTTTTCTCGGAATTTGTTTAAACTTGATTTTAAAAAAATCAGACTGTGAAAGCTGCGTGGAATGAATAATTTGATAATTTCTTATCGTTGATTAGCTCCTGTAGTTTAACAGTGAGGAAAAAACTGCATCCACAATTATAAAAAGTATGTATTCGTTTATATTCATTTGAAAAAACTCGTAGGGAAACAGGGGCTGATTTTACATTTTTGTCAAATAGATTTTATCATGATCGATTTATCTGGTCAGCACTCAACAATGAATATTCAATAGAAAAAATTAACACTTCCTAAGGCCACGAGCAGTTAACTACATGCTTACATATTAAAGAAGAACTGCCGAAGGGTATACATTTTTTCACAACAACAAAAATCATGCATGGATGATTTTCCGTCTGTCATCCTAAGGTTATGCACTCTCTTGTACCTCCTTTATTAATTCAAGTCATCACATTGTAAAATATTGATCAGTTTATTAACAACTGTGGAATGTATCAAAGAGAGAGTACAGTATATTTCCTATATAGTGGCATCCAAGGGATCACAGAAATTCTGCCACTATAACGTTCCATGCATTTTCCCAATTAAGATTGAAGGATTAAGATTGAAGGTCATGCTAATTCTGAAGGCATAATTTAGAAATTAGAAGAAATTCCATTGATTTATAACAAAACTTAACTTTGAATTCATACAACGTACTATCTTTGCGTTTTTTTTTACTAAAAATATGCAATTTTTTGTTCACAACGAGGGGGAATGACCTTAAAAAGCCCAAAATTCTTCAAAATTCTGCCACTATACGGAGATTTTTCAATAAACCCTGCCACTATAGCGTATACCTTAAGCACGGGGAATCTCTGGGGAGGATTTTAGTCTGCCACCGTAGAGGAAATGCCATCTTAGGGGTAACCACTATATAGGGAATCTACTGTATATATAGAACGCTCATCTGGCTGTAGAGTCAGTTGAGGTGTGCCTATCGGGTCTTGATAACATCTGTAGTTCACCTCATATCGCATCCAAGGATTGAAAGTCAGCTGCAGTCTAGTAACCTATGATATAGGTTAGGCTAACAATAAGTTTGTGATATTTATAATGACATAACGGAGGAGGAATATGTACATGTCCATGGCAATGATTGAAGAATCAGAGGGAATGCGTTGAGATTAGTAATAACCTATGGGTGCAGACGGTGGTCTCGTGGTCTGTAAGGACAGGAGACACATTTAACTTCTCGTACAATATCATGTACACGACTAAAAGTATGTTGGAATTTTTATTCTCGACTCTTATTTCTTCTTACTCCTATACTGATATTATTGTCGTTTCTTGTATTTTACAATAGACCCGTTTTGTTCCATAAAATTTTCAACTCTTTGAGTTAAGGGACTACTTATTTTTAATAGATACTTTAAATCCCACAACTGATTAAGTTAGAAAGGAGATGAGATTCTCAGTGAAGTACAAAAAAATCCTGAATAACTATTTATTTTTGGGTTCCGATTTTCGGTGAAACTTGGGTGTATGTAATAATATTTTGATTAAAATTATTAGGGTGGTATTCATGTCACACACTAATACTAGCACTAACATTAGCACTGGCGTGAGTGAGTGTTGAGGCATGAGTGAGAGTGTGAGTCTCCCTAGTATTCAAGGCTCCACTCCCATAAAAGTATCTCTCACCCTCACCCTAAACTGAATGCTTTAAACGAATTATACTCTTTTGAGGATTAGTGACGTTAAATTAAAGATATGAGTGAATGCCGAATCTAGTCACCAAATCGGTGACTAGAATCATCACTCACTATTTCGAGTGACCTCATCGTAAGTTGAGCGAGAGGGTCCAGGAGGAATACGAAAAAGCCACTAACCCACAAAAAGTTCTGAGTTTACAGGGCCCAATTTAGTGTTGATGAGATAACATGAATACCACCCTTAGATTTTTAATATAAAGAGTATAAGTATTAAAATTTTACCATGAAAATCTCTGTACTTAATTTAATGGTTGAGCACGAACTTTTGAGCACTTGGTGTGATACTAAGATAGTTTTTGGAAAACTATACGCTCTATACCTCCACCGCATTGACCCCGTTTAGCCCCTTCTAAAGAAATCCACTTCCCAGCCTGTCTACCCAGTCCAGTTGAGCTAGGAGGGTGAAATTTTACAGAATGCTGGAATTCCGTCTGCATCTTACATGTTTAGCTTAAACCTTACTGGCACTTATAGCTCCTACCACAAAAAATGGTTTTAAAAATTTAATTTGGTATTTGGTACGACGTTTTTGACATAAGCTGTATGTTGATTTAGAAAAATTATTCTTTTATTTTTTCACATTGTATTTCTTCCTAAATCTGGAAAACAATTTTACACACAAAATAAAAAAACCAACGTATCACTTCTTTGCATTGTTATAGTCTTGTAAATTAGCCCATGATATATTGGGTAACAAAATTCAATTCCAATGGTATTTTTTTACATATCCGTCCTCAAGGTTATCCAACAAGATCCTCCTCATCGTCTTCCAAGTTTATTTTAGTTCTTCGATGGGGTCTATGAAAACAATTGTGTTAGAATATTAAACCAGAAAAAATATTCATATTTAGCCCTCCAAATAAATTTGGACATTCTTTTTACCTTCCATTAAGCAGTGTCCTCTTCCTTCCCAGAATGCTACTGAAAATGGAGTAATCCACGGCTGAATTTTTTTCAACACTATTCGGGCTGTCGGTCGTGCCGGTTCTACGTTGAGGAAATCCGGGACGAAATTGTATTTCTATGTGAGAAGTTGGACTGGAACTTGGGATATCAGACTTGCTCGGATCTTCAAATGTATCAGCGAACTTCATGTTTGGAGTGGAAATTGTGGACGAGAGGAGCATGAGCAGTAGAATGAGTTTCAAGGAAGAAGAGTTAAGTTCCATTGTAATTTAAGTACAATAATTATTTTGTTTACCACAACTTTTATTACTGTGTCATGCTGTGTACGATTTAGAAAAACTCGATTTTAATTAATTAAGGAATATTGACAGATTTGGTTGGGCAAAGCAGCGTAAGCGTAGCTTGTTAATGAGAAATTGTTCTAACTTTACTGCGCACTCAATTCTTTGGTAGGGCTATATTTCCAAGAATTAGAATGATAAATGATATGAAAAGCTAATAGTGGTAGCCAGTGAAGACAGAAAGGAAATATATGATAAGAGCGCACTTTTTAAAAATGGGGAATGACTCAGATATAAGAGTTATATCAAGTTTTCATCATGAAACGTGACTCGAGTCTGGATTTGTCGGTTTTTTATGAATCAGAGAACTTGACTTGTTGGGAGACTAAATAATTTGGTCGTCTCTTCTTGTTCCAGTTTAGTAGCTACAGTAGATTCCCTATATAGTGGTTTCCCCTAAGATGGCATTTCCTCTACAGTGGCAGACTATAAAATCCTCTCCAGAGAATCCCCATGCTTAAGGTATACGCTACAGTGGAAGGGTTTTTTGAAAAATCTCCGTATTGTGGCAGAATTTTGAAGAATTTTGGGCTTTTTAAGATCATTTCCCCTCGTTTTGAACAAAAAATCGCATATTTTTTTGTCAAGAAACGAAAGGACATCACATTGCATGAATTCAAAATTAAGTTTTGACATGAATAAATGGAATTTCTTCTAATTTTGAGGTAATGGCTTCAGAATTAGTATGACCTTAAATCTGAATAGAGAAAATGCATGGATCGTTATAGGGGCAGAATTTCTGGGATCCCTTGGATGCCACTATATAGGAAATATACTGTACAAGTGACGTCGTTGTTCACAGCGAAGAAGAAACGGGCGAAAAGTTTCTCGGCTGTCCATATTTATTTATATAAAATGCTTGGAGAAAATGAAGATAACAAAGTTTTGTCAAAAATGACAAGAACGGGTTTGCTGACATGTTGAGAGAACAACTTATTTAGATGAATATTAAAGTAATCAAAATTTTTACGTACAAATACATAAATAAAAATGAAGATAATATAATAGTTTTTAAGTTTTAATGTCCTGAGTATAGTATAGGTCGAGTAGTATAGTCTCTTGTATATTTTATATGCTTATACAGAGGCCCTTATATACGATACAATACAAAAGCTAGGAGCAAATATGGATTAGTCACTTATCCTATTATCTTTAAATGTATTCAGCTTGTGTATGCAATAACCCTTGCCTTGAAGTGTTATCAACATAACTCTTGTACACTCCATAACTTCTCTAGCATAAAATAAAAGCTGGTGCTGATCTATAGAGGGTTTCACAATCGCCCAATGGACAAATATTAGCGTAGTAGACTGAATCAACTTTTTATTTTGCAGTAGCTCGGGAGGAACTGGAGATTTTTTCCCATACTGCAATAATTGCAATTGGGTTACTTTTTCCGAATTGTGAATGCGAAAAACCTATTTCTCAGGGAATGAGTAACTAGGGCCGATGAATTTGTAGTACTGAACAAGAAACAAACATCGGTAGTGCTTACAGGGCGGTCGCATGCGTAATATGGAAATTGTCGGAGATTTTCAGTTTTTTCGGTGTTTTCGTATGAACCAAAATTACTCGAAAACTGGTCAACCGATTTTGACCAAATTTTCACCTTTCTGTAGTATTTTTTATTCCCCATAGATCCGTTTTTTGATTTTTTGGAAAAAATAATTCGAAATTTTGAACACTTTGAAATTGTTTCGAAACGAAAATTCACAAATTTCGAAACACGTTAATCTTTTGAAAATAAAAACTCAAACATTGTTTTGGCCTTACATATTATTCCTCATGGACTTACTCTTATGGATTGAGAAGTAATAAGTGCGTGGATTACAGTAGTGTATAATTAAAGGAAAAGGAGCAACTTTAACAATATTCCAATTTGAATAATTTACTAACTATATATGCAGATTCCATTTAATTTTTTTTAAATTATTTATTTCTCATGAGCCGATTGAATTGGAAATGACGGTGTGTGAATGCATTTGTACTTTTTAGGAACGCTATATTATGTATTGTACGGTCCTTTTAACATGCTTTAAATTCCCGATATATAGAAGGAGCTTTGCCCTAACGTGTGTGCTCCATACTTTATCTTGCGGATTAAAACTCATTGTTGAAGAATTTTCCCGTCAGATCCAAAATCCAATCTGGTTGATCCCGAATGGCGTAGTTACCTGCATTACGGACCACGGCGTAAGTGAGATTCTGAGCAGTTTTAATGTAACCCGCCACTTTACCATTGACTTTCCAGATTTTTCTAGGGGCTTTGGCATAGTCAGCAGAACCCCTCCATTTCAACTTTTGCATAATTTTCTGGACGCTTCTCTCTGGTACAAAAGTGTCAAACTGGGCTCCATAAATGAGTGCGCGGTAGCCATTGTCGAGAAGTTGTTCAAATAAATCTACATGTGATTCCACACTCTCTTTCCCGAACCAAGTTAATACACTTAGGTCTCTTTCTATGAAATTATGAATAAATCCTTCATGAAGGTGTTTGTGAGCTTTTTCTGAGTCTATGAATTCTCTGAAACGATTCTCATCCGAAGGATGTTCATCCCGCAGTGCACTTCTCACTTCCGTGAAACCCGTGGTATTTTCAAATAGATTATTCGGTCCTTCGATCGTCGACCATCCGACCTGTAAAATAAAATCGCCATTTTTCTTTAAAACCTTTGTTTTTTCCAAAATGGTCCCGGAAATGTTATTTCTTTCAGTATTTTTTGGACGAATATATTGATTGGTTTTCTTCGTCCCGACAATAAATCCTCTCTACAACCTTTTCACATAATCTTTTTGTGGACTCGTCTTATTAATTACGGCTAAGCTTTCAAATACAGACATTTTTGCAGATTTTATGTTTTACAAACAGACTTCTAACCTCTGCCCCTTGAGCATAATTTCCTTCTTGGATCAATTTCACGGCTTGAAGCATTGTCCTATCAAATTGACCCTTTTGCTCTTCGTCAATCAAACCCAAGTTGTAGAGCGCCTCTCCTCGATCAATATCTTGCTGAATGTTGAGATACGGGGAGCCAACAATGACCCCTTTTAAATTAATCTTTGTTCCACTTTTCGCATTCTCTCGTTCGATATGTTTCACCACATAAGCTATAGTTGTCACTTTGAACTGCAAAACCAATGGATTTTATCTTTTGTATACGGTAAATACAGTAAAATTGCATGTACATCGTATATAAAGGGAGTGGGTTACTTTTTCGCAAAAATTTGAATGGGAAAAAAGTAGCGAAATTTTGAAATTCAACATGATAGTTTCAAAAAATGTTGATTTTGATTTGAAATTTTGATAAATTTGGAAAAATAGGAGAATTTTTCCGTCAACCTATTTGGACAATGAAAGAAGATGGAAAACTAAAATATGCCAATGCTAATATTTCAACAACAAGCTAAATTTCAAAAAAAAAAAATCAAAATGTTTTCCAATTTTCGAATTTCGCGAACTGGTGCTCCTTTGCCTGGATTAAAGTCTCTGACAAATTTTTTTTTAAATGTGGGCCCTTTCAAATTGATCAAAATTTTTATTTGTTTTGAAATTTTGGCATTGAAAAACTTTAGTTCCGTCGTCACTCATGGCCATATTAGTTTGGTGTTGTCCAGGAAAAATAATTGATATTTTCAAAAAATTTGAAATCATTTTTTCGAATTTCAAAATTTTGAGAAAGGCCGATCTGGGCATTTGAAAATACTGTAGAATGGAAAAGGTTTGGTAAAAATCGGTTAATTACCTTACCAGATATTTTGGATTAACTAAAATAACTCCCATTCCGCTGACCACACTCCAACGCACTTGCATTTTTGAAAAAGTAACCAAGTCTCAAAATTATTTTTACCAGCATAATCTTTTCCTGCCAAGTAAAATTCATTTGGCTGGAAGTCTTTAAAAAGAATGAAGAACTGGTTCAAAGCCTCGGAAATTTCCTTAGCTTCTTCATCCGAACTATTTGCATAGGCTCTGGCGTTGTCCGCAAAACTAAATCCTGGATGAATATAACACAGGCTACAAAATCCTCAGATTTCCGTGCACACTCTCACATAAATCTTTTGAAGAATTTTTTCCTCACCAGTTCCAGCAACGTCAATGTAGAGCATTGAATATGATTTTACCCATGAATTATTTCTTTCTCTCAGCCCATTATTTCCGTCAATTTGGAAAGGTCCCGTCTCTCCAAATATCCCTTCAAGTGAGGAAAATCCTGGTAATTCATTTATCCAAAGTATGACTGGGCCATTTTCAGGATTTTTCTTTTCAAAAATTGGGAAAGTTTTGTACTTGAAAAATTAGCGTAAATAATCATTTGAAAATAATAAAACACTTGTACTCATTTAATTACCTGGGCTGGAAAAAACCAGAAGAAAAGAAATATTATGTATCACCAAATGTGGGCTGATTTCTACTTTACCGGCCCAGCTCCAACCTGCCACCAAAAGTATCTGGTGGATGCGACCACCAACTTGGTGGTCGCTGTCGCTGCCGCCAACATTGGTGGTCGCTACCGCCAATACTGGTGGTCGGTACCACCAAAATTTGAAATTACCCACAATTTCTGATAGATGGTCATGGTCGCTCAAAATCGGCAACAACAATTTTGTTCGTGTAGCATGCAGTCTTTGTCGAATCAATCAAACAATAGTAGTTTTAATCATGGCTTTTTTTTTACAAATTAAGCTTATGTATCACCGTTTGTAGGAATGGCCCTGTGTTTCGATAATTTAAAATCTTCCCAAACTATGGCTTTACTGATTTCATCCGAATGATAGTTAGTGAAGCGAAAGCTTGTGATTTATTTTCTCAGCGTAACTTAATTAATTATCCAAGTGCATTTTGCGGGTCACCGTGTGACTCACACGAATCCATGAGGGTAACGGATTATTGAGTTAAAAGATTTCCAGAGATTAAATAAATATAAGAAAAAGACTTCGGTATTTAATTTTTATATGGTTACGATGTACCTTCGTGTATGAGCGTTTATTCTTAACACGACATTGGAGGAATATGCTTGATTTTTTCAGATTGTTAAATCAAAAATACCTATTGGTTAGTGTTTGATTCGAAGAAGAATGAATGTTATTCGAACAAAATTGTTGCTACCGATTGAGCGACCATCTATCAGAACTTGGTGGTAATTTTAGAGTTTGGTGGTAGCGACCACTAGTGTTGACGGTAGTGACCACTAAGTTGGTGGTCGCACCTACCAGATACTTTTGGTGGCAGTTTTGGCGGGAGTTTGGAGCTGGCCCGGTAAAATAGAAATCAGCCCAATTGTGGGCGCAGATCCTATATTTATTCCTAAATTCAGGTAAAAATGTATGTGTGTAAACAAATTGAGTTTTTACATGAAATAGGCTGAAACTATATAAGCTAATTTATTAACATTAGTATGAAGGCTAGCTAGGCAGTTTATTTTCAAATGTGGGTCATATAATCCAAACAGTATATTTTGAAGATAAAGTACTCGCTTGAAATGGAAGAGACAAATTAGGAGGAATATGGCAGTTTATACACACAGATCAAGCTTCGCACAACGCTACAGCGGATACAGAGAATTTTTGCCTAGTAGTTGGCATCAACAATTCCATACTTATACTAAAATGGTGACACTTCATCGCGTATGAAGTGCATAAAGCTACTCCAAATAAAAGTCGCGGGAGAAATATATTGAGTGATGTACATATATTGGAGACCATGTCCTGGTTTTTACTGATTTTATTGTCCTCCACCTCTTTGCCTTTAAATCCGTCTCCATCGCATTTTAGTACGACCCCGCATCCTCATGTTCAGTAAAGGTAACTATTTTTGTTTTATTCTTGTATATTTTCTGTTTTTCAGAGATTTTGTAGAATGCAGGGTAGGCAATTGGTTTCACCACAATTGTATTTGTGTATGTATTTTGCGCTTTAAGGCTTCTGTGAGAAATGTTCTCCACCTATGAGAAAGATAGTAAGACGGGTTCAAAATTAACATTACAGTGTTGTAGCATGTGACTGTGTGCGTATAGTTTTAAGCGGTAAAGTTTGAATTGGGTGAGAGTCAAGTATAATACAAGCAAGGCCAATTTTTGGATTGGGGTACTCGTATGTTCGGCAATAGACTTATAACTCCTTCGGATGCCTTTTTAAGTTTATTGATTTAAGTTTATTGATTTAAGTTATTTGATACTCGTATATAGGTTCTGTTGCAACATTGAGCTCCGCGATTATTTAGCCTGTTGAGTGTGGATCAAAATAATTACTTTTCATAGCTGACAAAGAACAAATATAACCGTCACATCTTTTTATTGTAGTAATAACAGGCGTAGATATTCTTGCAAATACTTCATTACTACAAAGTACAAGTACAAGTACTTTTGGTATTTCGTATGTGAAGGCTTGGTTATTAAACATGAGTAATTTTTTTAAATACTCTGGGACATGCTAGCATTTAATCTGCTTGTCTACATCAAAATTGCTGCTGTATCAAAACACAAAATCCATATCCAACTAAACTTCTTAATCCCACTAGTGAAGTCTACGGAACCTTTACACTTAAAGTCATCCCAGGAATTCGTACTCAGCCGCTGCTAACCCTCTAATATTTCTGAAGTTAAATCCTATGAATCAATGACCATCAATGCCGCAAGGATACCATTACGGGTCGATTTCAAACTCAAGACCTGTTTTTAGTTTTTCCAGCAGAAAAGTTAAAACATACTAGGATATGGTGGATAAATGGGGAAACCAAGAGAGGCGGTTTTGGGACCGCCTCAACGGTCACGGAGAAGTATAAACTGGTAGAAAACTCCTCCTTGGAAAAGGTGGAAGTTCCATTTGGAGGAAGAAAAAACCAGTGGAATGGGGAGACAGTCTAATGCGATGGAATGGGTATAAGAAGTATTGTGAATAATTGTGGGTGAGTATGTTGCGGGGCAACATCGGAATTTGCAGGCTGGGAATCATAACGCAGGGAGCTGTTAAATAACTTGCTTTTTCTCTTCATTGTCTTTCCAGCGGTCACAGAACTGGTATAGTAATGGGTTAGTAGATAATTGGGAAGAAATTAATAGTAAGGTAACGTTCTGTCCATTAGTTCCAGCTCCAAGAATAGGCTTAGCATTAAACTCAGAAATATGTATTTGCGACTCGGTTCGTCGAAACTGGGACATATCCTTGTTTTTTGCTCATACTACTAACCAGAGAGTTTCTTCTGGGGTAAACCTCGTTGGATCGGGTTTTAATGGCGATGTTCGAATATCTAAGGAAAATATGAAAATGGCATAATTATTTTTAACGCTAATGTATAAAAGAATAGTTTTCAGATAAAATACATGGGAAGTTCTGAATAGGTTGAGAGTTCAGAATTAGTGGAACTCCATTGAAATCATTTTATTTATTTATTTCGGTTTTTGACAATGAGTATCTAATTGCGGAATTTGCAAACTCCATTAAGATAACTAATTAAATGCACTATTCATATTTTATATCATTTGAATTTAAATATTATTAATTCTATTAAATTATACAAACTCAGTGACATCCATTCAGTTCTAAAGTCTTATATTAAGTAAAAATATAGCCATACTCATTAATAATAAGATTAGTGTTAGAGTTGGCAAAAAGCCGGAAAGTATTGATAAAGTCCATGCCAGCGGTACTAACCGGATATTACCGGTTTTTATTGGACACTGGAATTAATTGGACTTTAATAATACATTCCATTAAAATCCAAATCTTTCCAGCGGATTGTTTTACTATCCATGCCGGCGGCATGGATTATACATATTGGTCTAAAATAATCGTTGCCAATTTGTTCCACAAGCTACTTCTATCCAAGCCGGCTGGATAGAGCCTGGATAAGCCAAGCCACCAGATGATTTTGGTGTTAGTATCGAGCTTGGCCGGTAAAGTAGAAATCCGCCGAATTTAGTTTCCAGGGACTGTAACCTAAACTTAGTTAATGAATTTAGTTTCCAGGTTCGAGATTCCAGATCTCCAGTGTATACGTTATACGTTGTAATGATATGTATATGAGGAAACTTATGTAGGGCAATATTCCAGGTCTCCAGGTTTGTGGTCTTCTTCCATGGTTATTGCAAACACTCTTATGATAACTTTCCTTGTGATAACTTTGCTTGTGATAGTTTCCTTGTGATATTTTTCTTGTGATAGAAATGAGAAAACACCCGTTTTATCAGTGTTTTATATATTGCGCTCTGACTGCATGTATTTTTAAAACATGGCAAAAACTATCCTCTGCTCAACGCTATCTTTTTCCAACTCATGAGCAGCCCCACTGAAAGCACCGAACCCAATGAAGTTGAAGGTGGGGAACTGATATTTCCAAGGATCACAAACAAAAATCACGCACAACGAATTGTTTTCGGCTTTCGATTGGTAAAAACTGAAGGGTATATACTTGGCTTGGTATATTTGCGTTCTTCTTTTTGGGATTCAGTTTTCAGGCTGAAATATAAAGTAGATCGTGGAATCTAGAGAGAAAAGAGAAGGGAATTTGGCTAGAGATCAGAGAACGTAATCCGTCCCGTTGTTTCCGCGGAATTTTTTATGACGATACGGAAGAGGATTGTATGCTCAATTTATTTTAGTATTTTAGTATCAATTTAGGCAATTAATTAAACGATGCCCTACACGATCCTCTTCAAATTAGAGGACGGATTACGTAACCTGCGAGAGGTTGAGTCGCCAGGTGTTTGTTTCTATTCCGATGCTGATGGCGCGGATCGGCTCTTATTACAATTTGGATAAGATAAAAGGAAGACTTTCTTTTTGTGTAAAGCCACTATCAATTTCTCAGTTTTATTTTTTAGCTTACTTTGACGGGTAAATATTTTGCACATAAATAAGCAATGTCATCTATTCTATTTTTTCCGTGTAGACTGACCGTTGGTGGAAATAGATTAGAATAGATAGTGGGGAACGGTTATAGAAAATTGAGGGATCGGCTGACCCCTCAAGCCCAGATCTACAGACAAAATAGA
>JAQFXU010003475.1:0-16117 GCA_034693705.1 Spatulosminthurus flaviceps | reverse complement strand
CCAGCAATATTCTATATTGCATTACCTTGGGCACGTTACACATTTGCGGGAGTTATAGAATTTGCATCAAATCAGGGGTCAACAATAAACCTTACCATAAGGCAACGAATACTGTTAAGGATAGTATGGCATTAGCCGGTTCTATAAATGTAGGTATGTACCTTCGAACAATATGTTCTGTTATTTTATACTTATATATATATATATATATAGGGACTACTATGTATATTATCTACAACCTGAAGCTCAATAAATACATAGGGACAACTACGTATATTAACTATGATCAGAGGTTCAATAAAGTGATTGAATATTGTCGAGTAATTACATGTATAGAAGAACTTTATTTTGAATCCCTATACCTGCATATGTATGAACCCTGACAATCAGTCAATGAATGTAACTTGGATATGCGCATGTAACCTTGTGTATGTACGAAAAATAGTGTGATGTATATATGCGAAGGAGGCTCGCCTGAATATTTATTATTGTATTAGAATTAGATGTTTGGTAAATAGGACATATATGGGTAACGTAACCCTTGGTTTTGTCCAGAATGTATATCCACTGTGTGATCCATGGACGGCATCGGGTTGACCGTATGTGGCACCATATCAAGTTTGTATACAAACGGTCCTGGACAATACTCCTTGCTCCAGTGAGGTACTGCACATATGAGGTAGGGAATTCAATTCATGAAATTGGAATAGCCTTATTTGTCTACATGGATACCCCTAATCTTTTGTTCACATGTTTCAAGCTGTCAACTGTGCATACAAACGCCCTTACCCGCCTTCCTTCTCAACTTATACAATATGATATTTATATTTGGTGAATCCACATGTGTTCATAGACCTCATCTGAGGTGGTGCATAGCATGTAGCCCCTAAGCGTAGCTTCACGATACATATATGTATGTGCATAGAATTATTGTGAATAGTTAGTGTTACAATTTTTCCACCGAACACTGCAGTGATCAAGGATTGACACTTTTAGTATGTATATAATATGTGTTCATACTACAAACTTATTAGCTCCAGTGTTGATTGAATTCAGTGTCCAGTATCCATTCGACATAACCTTGTCTACGGTTACAATTTTGCAACAATAGTTCTACTAACAATCACGTAGATCAAATGAGAAGAGTGGGTTGGAAGCTATTGAATGGTTACCTATTTGCAGGAAAACATTCACACAAATAGGGTTGAATAATGAGGTCAGTTTACCCCATTTCACAAACGAATGCTCTTTAGTTTTTGTTAGTTGACCTTCTTTCTTCATTCAATCATTCATTGGCATACCAGGGATTTTTCCTATTATATTATTGCCAAGTATTTGCTTCACGCTTCACTGTTTGTGTAATGAAACCTTTGGGCATTGGTTTTAGGGATGAATGTGAATGTCTAGTCAATTGTGAATCAGATTTCATCTTAAGCATGATGTGGGTGAACAGAAAATACAAATACCAAAACATTATAACTGGATAAAATATTTGTTAAAATTAATTGCTGCTCAACATTAATTTAAAAGCTGATGCAATAATAATTAATTTTCAAAATATGATTGGCCATATCTTTTTCAGATTAAAGTTAAATAATTCTCGTGGTAATAATATCGTTAAAAGAATATTAACTATTGAATCCGAAATTCATATAATTAATTTAGATGTTATTAGTATGTGCCATGACCAGGAAGATTTTTTATAATTTAGTTAACAATCCGACGTACACTATTGATTATAGGAAGTTGGATAATAATGTATGAAAATCAAACGAGTCGTGAAGGAAAATACGGGTATTTTTGGAAAATAGAGTGTTGAGAAAAGAGAGAGAGTGTGTGTGTGCGTGCGTGTAAAAAGAGAAGCAGCTGCAGGTGGAAATACAATTCAGGAGAGGAGAGAGAATAAAGAGCGGAGAGCGGGTGACAAAATTTGTTCCCTATTTCACGTTTCCACTAATGTGATGCCGATGACTGACATGATGAGATGCAGTGAGGATAGATGCTGACAGAAATGTGGGGTACTACACTTTATACATTTAAGTAACTATGTAACAAATACAATGTGGTTGAGTCAAACTGTAATCTCAGTGAATATGGACGTTGACATTTTCCTGTTCACTGAACAGGAAGATTGTTTCACATTTATTCCAACAGCGACACAGTGGAATGGGAGAAATAAGAAAATATTATAGTACACGGAAGATACACAGGAAGGTAAACTTTCTGAATAGTATTTTAGTTTTGGGGTCTGTGTGAAGAAAAGGCGTGCATGAGGGTACATAATAGCAACACCAGGGATCAGCATCAAACCAACCATATACAGATACTTGAAACTGTTGAAATCATAATAAGAAAAAATTGTCTTGAAAGGAACCTTCCTTTTCTCTACTTGGGCTGAACAAATAAATTGGGAGTAAATGGTGGTGTCTTGGTCTTCTCTCCTTTGTAATCTCTTTCCGCAGAGGTGTTTCTGTATCTCTTTCCCAACAAGTCTTCCTCTTTCAAAACACAAATAAACTTTCCATTGAAATACATACATACTCACTTTTGTCCCATCGACCTTACACAAAAATTCTCATGCATATTTATGTATTTTTATAAATTTCAAAAAATAGATCAAATGTCATCCCCAATGTTTACCAACGATAATAATAATTCCGTAATAATATAAATAAATATATACGTAAAAAACATTTAGAACACTTTGAATAAACATTGGTGCCTTAAAAAGTTAGAACTAGTAATTTTTGCTATTCAGCTAATGGGAAGGAAGACTCAAAAGTAAATACTGACAAAAAATCAGCATATTTTTATATGCTCACAATTTGCATAGTTTTAAAACTTCCGTTTTTACAGATATAAAATAACCAATTGGGATTGCATCCGGTATAACAAAACTCTATTCAAGTGTCAATCATAAAACAACGCATTGAATACCTCTGATTAGCATACCTTTTATTCGGAAGTACAAACTCGTGTCAAAAATCCAGCATTTACGTCCCTACAGATACTCGACCCATATGCAAAGGAAATTAGGCATTCTCATAAAGCTCCGTATGCCACTATAGTCGAGCCAAACCATGTATACTTGTATACATGTTTGGATTTATAAATCGGCATCATAAAATCGCATATAAAATATAAATGCATGACTATATACTCTAAAAATAATAAGCTTTTACCAGAGAAGCTGAATAATTTTATTCCTACCATTCCAGTTGGGTGAAAGCTGGTAAATGCCAATCATTTTCATTCAATATTCATATGCATTTTACATAATACACCGGAATATTCAAGGTTTTAAACCACAGTAAACATACACAGTATAATAAAAAGTATTTTTTGTATTATTTTTTATTATACATATTCCCTCCTTGTTGTTTATTCCTTTATTTAATCATCTCCCAATGTGAGTGACAATCTGAAGGGATCAACTAACTTACATGTTTCAAAACACCGGGAAACTCCGAGCTCAGTCACTGAGACTGTCTCCATCCTCAATCTGTAAATCGGTATCAGAATATATGTACATGCCTACAATTCCATGCCAAACTTCAGTTAAAAATAAGTATGAACATTTCAATTGCTCATGTTCCAGATAACAGTCTTTCCCAAAGTAAACAGTAAACAACCATGTACAAGTGATTATGAAAGGTATTTCTTACACAACACCTTCAGCTTGTCATGTTCGATTATCATAAGTATGAAGTTGTCCGCAGTATTCAAGCGCAAGCTAAAACTTAATGAAACCTTGTAATTACCTTTGTGGGAACTGGGAACTTGGAAAAATAAATTATTGTCCTGCTTCATATATGTTTGTGTATATCATACGTAAGATTCACTTGCATATTTGATTATTCGGGATTTAGTCACGGCTTAGCTACTCCTACATAGATTTAATGCTGGCAATCATCGTTAGCCAATTAATTCAGACTTAGTTCAAGTACCGGAATAGTTACTTTGTGGTTTTTTGGGGAGATTAAATACATGATGTTGACACACTGACTATAATACTATAACTGAGATAGGTTTTATTGTTTTTTGTTTCTGCTTTGACCATGGGGCCCTTACATTGCTGGAACGTTGAAAAATACATAGATATATATATAAATCCATACTCTGTAGCTATGCTACAGAATACTAAAACGTTCGCTTTCCCTTCCAAGAATAATTCCTTGAAACGAAAGCTCAATACTACATAGCGTGTAGATCTAGGGAGGTGTTAACAAAACAATTAAAAGACTACTTTCAAAATTGGCCTTTATTTCTGACTTGATGTTCGTGATGGTGCCTTTTCCCTTGTATTGTATTTATTATGTGTGTTAGTACATTGAAATATTATGTAGGTTGGATTGTTCAAAACCCATAAGTGCTTACATCTAGTGTTAATTTTCTCGGCTAAATACAAGAGTTTATTCCGTTCAAATTGACCGGGAATTCAAATGTTCCATAGCATAATTTTTTTTTGAATGAAATGGAAAAATAGCAAAAACAACGAAGTGAATCTTTCGTGATTCAACTAAGAACGTACACGGTTTTTACTATACTTGTGTGTAATTTGTAATTGTATATATTAGCTATACTGAAAACGAAATAAATAAAAAATAAAGGAAAGGGAAATAATTATACAATAAAAAATTCCCGAAATGAGTCTGCTGGCGAGAGGATTGGGACTGGGACTGCGAAGACCCTTGGCCAGCCAGTTCCAAAAGTTTATGTTCAGTTCAGATGCAGTAGCTCCGGCATCAAAGGAGGCAATTGAAGCTTTAGTAAAAAAGAATAAAATAGTTGTTTTTATGAAAGGGGTACCCGAGCAACCCCGTTGTGGATTTAGTAACGCAGTTGTTCAAATTTTTCGAATGCATGGAGTTACAAATTATGATTCTCATGATGTATTGGAAGATGAGAGGGTGCGTCAAGGTAAATATTTTTAGCAATTTGTGGGATTTTTAATATTTGTGGAAATTAGTAATTTTCGGCAGAGGTATTTAGCTTTTTCTGGTTAGAAGAGACTGATAAACTTTCACATGCTTAAGTTGGGGCCTCAACTAATAATTTTATGGGTTTTTTGTAGGTGTAAAAGACTATGCCAATTGGCCTACAATCCCGCAAGTATACATTGACGGAGAGTTTGTTGGAGGCTGCGACATCATGATTCAGATGCACCAGAACGGAGAGCTAATTCAGCAGTTAGAGAAAATTGGTATCAAGTCAGCACTCTTGGATGCCGAAGATTCGAATAAGAGCAAAGAGTAATTATTTCAGTGTCGAAAGTCTATCTTAAATTTATTGTCAGTTTTTCACACTGATCTGCCCCAACGGATTCAGTGTCAGTAAACAACATTTATATATTTTCTGATGTAGTGATATTGTTCCTTCAGATAACAGCTACTTCCGTGTTTTCTGTAAATAGCAGATGATTAAAAGTTAATGAGCCGATATTAGTAGTGTCGGTTTATGGGTTCATCCATTATTTAGTCATTTTTTCTATTATTTGATTCCATTATAAGATTTACTATATATTTATTTTATAGCAATTCTGTCCATCTTTTTGGTTTCCGTTCGTTTTTGTCATGGTACTAAAATTTTCTGCTGTAAGTACGAGGGTTATTTCTTAAAACGAATCAGCTCATTCTCATCCTCACACATTTTTGCTGAAATGCCGGAAGAGCAACTTGCCACTGCACTGATGTGGGAGGGAGCAGGCTGATTGAATCAAAACCATTTACACCCAATGAATTCACCAAAAATCTGAACCAAAATAAATGAAACCAACAAATAATAGAACCTTAGAACCCAAACTATTTTAACTGCACTGTTTATGAACAAACAAAGAGATAATAGAACCAAAGACATTTTATGATAGTAAGCTCGCATAATACAAAGAAATGTTATAGTGTAAAATTTTGGACTAGCAATAAGATTTTTTAGTTGCAAGAATAAATTGTGCCTAAATATAACTGGGAGAATGTATAGGCACTCATTAATACCTGAAGTTATGATTCAAACATCGATAAAATGCTGAATTGAAAATTGGGTTATTTTTAGCTGGCACAGAATTTGATTTAAATCTTGTGGGTGTGCATAAAATACGGTGTAAATGTTTTTGTCTAGTAAAAATTTGGTGCAAAAATTTTCTCCCTGGAATAAAATTTGGTTCAAATTATTTTGGCTGAAAACATTTTTGGTTCGTACAAATGCGGGAAAATGATTTTTTCCTGCATTTGTACCAAGTAATGTTTCCTTTAGCAATGTACACATGTTTTCTCTGTGTGGCAATAAGTCTACGGACATTTATTGCAAAATATATTAATAATAATTATTATATTTCTCAAAGGAAATGGAAAGTTCCATTATAATTAAGTTTTTTCCCACTGGATACACCGTTCTTGAACAACAGGCAACAGAATCATTGAGTTCTCACTGATCAAAGAGACAAATCATTGAAATCGGTTCTACTGTGAGATTTAAACGCGGAATTTTCAATATTGAATGGGCTTGCAAAGCTTGCAATTTGCATTACTTACTGGCATTATTACTGCATTGCATTAAAAGCTACTTGAATTTCGAAGGTTAAAAAGACGTCGAGGTCTTTTTGTTAATTACGTACTATACCTTTTGCTATAAACCCTGCATGAGAAATCACAATTTTTATGGCTTGTTAACCTATACGGCTTTAATTCGTTGTCAATAATAATTCCTTGAACGTTTACGTATACAGAGGTTGTGTGTTGTGAGTGTCCAATCTTAAAGGCTTTAGTTCAAACAAACAGTTCAGAGTTGTGTGAAAGAAGGTTCTTTAAAATATTACCGATACTTTTCGACTTGCAAGATGGATTCAGTTAATGCTTCTGCGACTACAGCAAACCGACCAAAGCAGACCGACGTAAGTATTTTTTATAGGATCAAAATAAATTAATAACTAAGATTTGGTACTACAATATAAATGAAGTAATGGAACTAATGGAAGTGTAACACCAATTATCACAATTGTTATGGCTATTTCAGATGGACAAAACAGGGATGAGTGAGAAAGACATTTTCAGTACCGTTCTTGTCCACTGCTTGCTGATAATATTTTCTCCTATTCTGACTTTCTACCTGTTTAACTTCTGGATATTTTCTGGTGAGTTTGAATTGATTACGGTACCTTTTCTATTGTATGAGTCATAATCGTATGACTACGACGTTATTTTGAAATTCATTATTTCTGCGGAACATCATAAAAGTTTCTAATGGAATAATCTTAATCATCTAGGTCTCGGGTTGGAGTCGATGACAAATAATATTTACAGTGCTTTTGCGGCAGTTGTTGTATTGCATATTGCGCTGGCGAATTTCATTTACCGGGCGTACACCAACACGGAGACCATTCCTGGGTTTGACAAATTGGATAAAGAAGACTGAATGAATTTTGTTTTCTATTTAAGAATGGTATTTCTTCGGTGATTTGAATTGATTTGGATTGTATTGGTTTATTTTCAAATGTTGTAAAATCTTTTTTTTGTTGGTCGCGCATCGTGATGTATTATAACGAATAACTAGCAGGTTATAATTGTTTCTAATTAGTAGTCTAGTCTGGTTCTTTGTCGATTGAGATTTCTTCGAGGTTGACTTGTAAGATTTTCTCGGCTTCAGAAACGCAACGTTAGTACTTTTTTTGATACTTGGAACCATATTTTGACGTTATCATTAATGATGCTCGTTGAAACCGAAGACAAAGTTGACGAGGAAGTTATCCTGAGTTATTAAGATTGGAGTCTTTCGTGAGCAAGGGCAGTCGACATATTACCGTCAGAAGTTACATATTGCTGTAATTTACCAAATGCCCATACAGTCATTTTTTACTGATATCATTCGTAGACGTTTGTAACGTGTTAGTTGAAGCTATCGATGTAGTGCTGTGTTTAATTTTATAGGTTAAATTAAAGTAATAAAGTCCCGGGAACTGTTTGTGAAGATGTGTTTGGTTAATAAAAGAAATTTCCATCTAAGTATATATGTAATTTTTCTCTCTCCGGAAATATGCAATAGCTGGATTAATTTCTAGTGGGTTGCATTGAATTAATAAGACACAGTTCAGAATTGCTCACCATAGCATGCATAAGTTACTATGTACGTATAATATTCGTTAAAAATACCGAGTAAGTTCATCAAGGTAATTAAGCCTGAAACAACTCATTGAGGAAACCGCTGAACGTCGTAATTCTGATTGCTAGTATCATTGTCAACGAAGTTTTATTTTGTGGGAAGTAATGCCCCCCCCCCCAGAAAAAATTCCGGTGAAATATAAAATCCTGTAAAATAATTTCACCCAAACCTTTTTAATTCCCAAGAACAATAAACAATTATAATATTTTTAAAACAGTCAACATTTTATTGATTAAAGGTCAACAATAATAATTATCTAAATACCAAACTTTATTTTGCATAAGTGCCTAAAAAGTCTAAACAACTCTCAAATAGTGGTTCGTCCTATCTAAAAAGTTTCGTGTCTTTAGGCTTATTAGCCAAGACCGCGAATAACTTGTAAAATCTGTAAATAAAAACAAGCGGGCGGAACAAGATTTTTCCTGCGAGGCAGAAAATTTTCAAGTTGTTTGGACACACGAATTTAATGTTTCAACACTTGACAAAGTATGACTTTTGTAATTTATTATATAAAATTTTGTCAGGTTTTGAAATTTTTCAAAAAATTACGGCTGATGTTGCTAGTGCAACTTTGCAATATTTTTTCCGATTAATCTAATTTTTTTGAATTCTAGGCAAAATTCATGCTTTGACATTTAGATGTAGGTACAAGTAGTATCTGGGGAATGCCCAGTGAGGTTCACTGTACAAAGCACCTGCATAGCTCAGGGACTGATATCTCGAGTGGGACAAGGGACAATATATTCCAATGACAGGAAAATGCTTTGATTTACATTCTATAATCAGTAATCAACGGCAAATGGCAACATCAGATCAGATGCAAAATACATACAAAGTGAAGTTTGAATAACTTAAACTTAAAATCATTCAATCTGGAAAATAATTTGAGCAATTTCAATCGTTTTTACCATCATTGAGTTGAGGGAACGGCTACACAGCTTTCAATTAATTAATCGAACTCCGTTTTCTGCGATTCAAATGGTATGGCCGGTTTGCCGTGCAGTATATGCGTCAAGTCATATGCTGACGTATCAAATATGTGATGATGTGTCATCATCGTTCATACACAAAAAGTTAGTTGTTATAAGTGGCACCCATTTATGGCTACAGTATTTTTAGTGTGAACTGCAATCTGCAATATATTTATTCGGTTTTGCATAGTATTTTAATGGCAGCTGCAGTATTGATTCTAAATAAAATTGCAGTATTTTATTGGAAACTGGAGTATTTTAATGAAAGTTCCAGTATTTTACGGAATTAATATTTTTTTGGAATCCTTTGAACATGCACCACCGTAAATCATAAATGACACAGTTGGGTTTTCATTTCGCTTCAGCAAAAATGACCTTAGGATGATTCATAGTTTAAAATTCATAATTTTATGGTAACTTTCATTAATTATTAGTCTAATCTATAAAAAACCACAGAAGTTAAATTCTATATAGTTTTTTAACTTGTTCGGAAATCATCGCAGGCCCTGTCGCAACCAAATAAGCGGATAAAGAGGATCAAAGTTACCAGGTCGGACTTTCACATTAAGGCTAAAGTAGATTGCCTTCCATGAAATACTGCATTTATCCCGTTACAAATTTTAGTAATGCTATGTACAAAATCTTTATTCTTTAAAAAAGTTGTGAAAAGTATACTTATAATGAGACATTTTTGGTTACTCCCATTGGGAAACAGTGATAATTAAGTCTTTATGCATCCGAATGAATATACGTAAAGATTCTGACAAAGTTTTCAATTAAAACTTTTGTGGACTAGAAACGGTCAGGCTTGAATAACCAGAAGGGATGGTACATTGCTACTCGCCTTCACCCCGAACACTTGTTTTAAGGAGCTGAAAAAATACGGGTTGCAGTATTTGCATGTAAACACACTGCTTTTGAGGAGAATTTGGACATTATATAAAATAACTCGTTATACTTTCTAACCGTTAGTATTACCTCTGAAATCAGTATACGACATTGTTAACATTCTATAATAGTATGCACTATGGTATCGTGTATACATCTTATATACAGCCATCACAAAACATACAGACTCACAGCCATACCTATACACCCTACACACACCGCGTTCTGCTTTAAGAACGTGTTCTACGTCGTAAACGTTCACATTCCGAGAAAACGTTCAAGGCCTCTTCTTGTATCTACATTGCTAAAGTTGAGGTATAGAAGATTCCAGGACACGTCATGAGCATGACGTAAGTCTGTAAACGTTTAGGTCACTACTTTTCGTGAATGAGCAATCATCTTGTTTCGTGTGGAAGGCCTAATCAGTTTTTCAACGTTCTGTTGCCCTTTGCAAGATTTATCAGGTTTTGTTAAACTGTCAATTTAAGCGTGTAAAGAGTGATATTTATTAACTGTATACTGTCCTACATTACATCGCTTTCCCCTGTTGTAGCTAAAACCCTTTGCTTTTGTCGAAGCTCATTTCTAGTTGTATTTATAGCAGTCATTTCAGTGAAGTCCCTGAAGTTGTAAAGAATCCTTGAGGAGGGAAAGAGAGTTGTTGTTGGACTTTTTTGGAGTGAGTGGGGAATTTAAAGTTCGTCTATATCTATATTGGTATATACATATTTACACGCATGTATAGCAGCTGTATAAAGTGGAAAGTTGATACATGTATATGTGATTTCGTGACCTAAAATATTGTGTGCGTATACTTTATCACAAAACACACATCACGCATAAATTTAAATTTAAATTGGGAAAGTATATTTCTAATTTCTATTGGTAAATATTTTTCTAATGATCACAAAATAATTAGTATACTCAATTCCTAGAAACCTGGATATTTGTTACTTTTTGAGGATTTACTTTTGTCGTGAAATTAGGAGGAGAACAGGAATCACGAAAGTTGGATTTACAGTAGTTATAGATTCAGTTGTTAATAAAAAGAGTTCATTCATAAGGAGTGATGAATGTGTGTTGAGGAATTGCGTAATTGATTACTGTCCTCGTGTACCAACTTGGCCTGTGGTCAGCTGTTCTGTGGTATTAATTCATCATCAAGTTGTACGTTGCTGTAAGAAGTATAGAAACGAGTATAGTAGTGGGGTTGAACTGTTATTTTATTATCCACGACATATTTATTTAAAATATAAATCGGGATTAAATAGTCCCTCCAATTGGGGTTTCAGAACATAGGATTATCAACATTTTTTTACGTAAGTTATGAGAAATACATTGTAAAAAATTTTGGTGGATCTTTCCATATGTATACAATTTTGCCGTTTTGGAGCAGTTATAATTTGGAATGTGATTCTGAATCTTGTTCTAGGATATTTCTGTTTGGACGTTAGTTTGGTTCATGATCAGTAGATAATGTAATTATTTCTCAGTTAAAGTATATGCTTGTATTTAAGATAGTGAGGCATTCATTATTGTTTAATAGTTTAGTGTGATATATTTTAATATAACTTGAATTGTGATCTGTATTTAGGGGCAGACGGATAGAGCACAGGTTGTTTACCATGAATCAGTCACATCTGGATTCTGAGGTTACATTCTATCTCGCTGGCTGTCCGGAGGACCTTACAAATCGGGCCCAAAATATTGAGACTAAAACGTCCGAAATGGTTGTGAAATCAGATATTAGTTGCGAGCGTTGCGGTGGAAGTTTTTTGAGCGAGCGAAAACTTCGTAACCATCAAAAGAAATGTGGCAGCCTGTGTGAAGATGAAGTCTCAATAGCACTGCACGACGACCAGATTGAAGGAAAACCTGTTCTTAGTTCCAGCCGAATCGGGAATTCCGCAACGACTACAATCCATCTCAGTACTGATAACAAGTTTGTGTGCGAGGTTTGCTCTGAAGAATTTAGAAGTCTTCACAAATTTGCGAATCATCTACAGGAGCAAAACCATTTTGTAAAGGAAGATTGGCCGGAAAGAGGAGATGAATTTACAAGTGATGAGTGTCCATCAGAATCTGCTGTATCAAATTCAGAGAAAATCAATGGGTATGATCCACCAAAACCACATGCTTGTGGAATATGTGGAAAACGTTTTAGGTTCAAAGTAAGCCTCACTCGGCATATAAAATCTGTACATGGAAACGAGAAGCGGTTTACTTGTGCACTGTGCTCCAAAATGTTTTTTGAAAAATCCAACCTTCTCAAGCACTTCAGCGTCCATACGGGAGACCGACCGTTTTCTTGTGAACTGTGTCCCAAACAGTTTCGCCAAGCTAGTGGCATGCGTTTGCATATGAAGATACATACAAATGAGGACAGGTTCGTCTGTGAAATTTGTGATCGAAGTTTTCCAGCGGAGACAAGTCTGAAAAAACATGTTGAGAGACATAATACCGTTTTGGAATTTAAGTGCTCAACCTGTCTGATGACTTTCTCGACGAATTCTACGTACAAAAAACATCTACTGACTCATACGGGAGATCGAGCCTTCGCATGTAGCATGTGCGAAAAGAGGTTCTATCATAAAGGGCACCTGACAGAACATTTGCGAGTGCATACGGGCGAAAAGCCATTTGAATGCAAACAATGCGAAAAAAGATTCGCTCAAAGAACTGCGCTAACTCAGCATAACGCCCGTTTCCATATGAATGGGAAACCATTTTCATGTGACCTTTGTGGAGAAGCCTTTGCTCGAAAATGTGACGTAAAAGCACACAAAATTACAACTAAATGTGCCTAAAATGTCATTGTCAAATTCATTCTTTAGAAAGGATCAAGTAGTTTTTATTATTTTAAAATTCTGTTGTCCAAATAATCACCGAATTCCTAGGTATCTAGTTCAAGCATCACCTCATGAAATTACAATTTATCGTGAAAATCGATATTCCTAGATTCTATACTTTTTCAAGGAAATCACACCAAACTAACGAATCTTCCACCCATATTCGTTTCCTATGAAATTAAATTAATTTACATTTGATATTTGTAATAAAAATCCATCACGATTATTATATACCTCAAGTAGAAATACTGTTTCACTGTTCAAGAAATTACTGTATGGGAAACAATTTTGTACGTTTTATTGTTATTGATATAGTCGAAGTAGTCATATGATATGTAGATATGACTCATATCCACTATAATTTCTGTACATAGTTGCTTACTTTGGTGCTTCAGCAAGTTTTGCATTTAGGTACGAAAATGGTTCCAAGTAATGCTAAGCAAGATTTTACATTAAAATAAAAAGCGGGTAATTGTTACAATTGACAAATGTGAAACAAGTGAACTCATTCTATGTTTTTTTCAGATATATTGAACTACTAAGCATAGTACCACAATTATTATAGATTTCTCTCCAACACTAAATAATAGATACGTGCGACTATATTTATTCCATACCATTAAGCAAATCCATCAAAAGGAAGCTGAGATTTGCAATATTTCTACTCTGCGGGATAGAAAGTTCAGTCCAACAGTAAAATCGGATATGGAAATTAAAGAATTTTTACATTTTGAGGAGGATTTATCACTAGAAAGTGATATTCTTTGGAATAATTCAAAAGATATTGAATCAAAAATATTAGATTTTTCAAAAAAGTATTCCATCCAAATGATCCAAAGACGGCATTTTTGATCTTCTGGGGGCAAATTATACCGAAAGAACTGACGGCAGAGTCTTCGAGTCTTCAAATTAGCTCCTTCCGCTGATTCTGACGAACTTGTTCCGCGAACTTCACTTTTCTCTTATTTTTTATTTTTCAACATGAAATATATTTAAAACATTCCATATGAATACATAATGGAATGATTTGTTCATTTTTTCTTGAGTAAAAGTAACTATTTGCTCATCCTTAACCAAAGTAGTTTCTAAATTCTCCCCAAACTTTGGCAGTAGCCTTTTAAAAGCCAGCCTTAGCTGCTTCCTTGTCTCATAAGGGGCCCAATGACTACTAACATAAAATTCAAATACTGTGGCAAGGTGCAAAAGCTAGCAAGGGCCTTATCCATACGAGGGTCAACTCTAAAAGAGAGAAATGATTTCCATTAGTACTCAAACAGTTAGGACTTCCTGGATCAGCTACTCTAGGACAATATATCTTATTAATATTTTCAGTATCACAAACTGTGCAGGTCACCGGACCACTTCCTTTCCTCAAATTCTTCTCTGCACTCTCACTACTGTAGGGTGTTGATGGAGGAGAGTATCAGAGGATCCAATTGAGAAGTCTCGAGAGCAGGAGATTCTCTTTTCTCTGATTTCAAAACATGGACTTCCACCTTCTCCAAAATCCTTTCCAAAAGATAATGACCAGCTATGAAAAATAAGCACGACACTCCAAACATCCATACGGGAACGACTAGTGCAGAACAAGAAGAATGGAAGTGCAGAGGAGAAATAATTTCGAGCTTCTTCTTCTTCCTTGATCTTCCATCTTCTCGAGATGTGGATTCTTGAACAAATCATCTTCGCCCTTCGATTTCAAAGTAAACTAAAGGCAAGTCTGGCTGTTATCGAAAAAGAAAGAAATTAAAAATTAAAGTACAAAAATATTAAGTGCATGTGTACTCATTACATAAATTCTCCGCCAACTTTATTATAAATATATAATAAGCATAATAATCCGCAGTAGCCGCAGTTACATAACACTGTAATTTTCGACCTTTTAATTTATCCAGAAAAACACATGGTCCCGTTAATAGGGGTAGCCACATTGGCATCATTCATTAGATCATGTATCCTATCAGTGTCAGTTTTTTCCAAAGTGAATATCTCCTACTACTTTAAAACCCAAATGATCAATTTTTAAGTGCTAACCATGACAAACTCAGTGCTGTCAAGATTTACACATTCAAATCAAAATAAGTAATAATATAATGTGGTATTCTTTACGGTAGACTTGGATAATTTTCAGGGGAGATAGTATTCAATTGGCAATGAGTTATGCATACTAACTCTTGATCCTCTTTGGCAGAATACTTAGCTATATTCCATTGAAGAAATAAAATATTTTTCGACAAAACTTCCAGAGAATCATGGTGGTAGCTATAAATTGACATTTCTTTGTGAATGTGAAAGCATCAGAAAATTATTATTACTATGATTGTGAGAGAAAGCTGTGAAAGCTTTCCCGTTACAATGATCGCATTGACCACGCAAAGGATGTTTTACAGGGAATTGCATATATATTTCTTTGCTCTGCCTGTATTTTAAAATCAGGTATGATGAAGAGTCCACTTAGTCCACTAGAAGTCCTTGAAAGATTCGGTTTACACGGCCAGTTTATGAACAAAGCTACGTGAGTAGAGAATTCTTTTTACATTCATTATTATTATGTAATAATTCCTCACTAAAAACACATGCAGGTGTATCTTGGCACTTGTGGTAAATTACTTGTGATTCGTAATGGAATAAGCGCAAAGTCACCTCACTTAGCTATTGTAGTATCCTAATTACAATCAAAGTTTGTTTTATTACCCCTGAACTGGGACTCCAGCCCAGTCATTGTAAAAAAACATAACAGATCCATTTCCTTGTTACATATAAAAATTAATGTGCTGTCAGTGTTTTCCATTTGTAGGTATAATTTATGTTGGAGTATATAGCTTCAAGTTGAAAAGATTTCTTTCATGTTGAACTTAATTTTTAGCATATTTTCCAAACGAATAATTCGGTACACCTTGTTGTTTTTGTTGTGTGTCACAGTATTCTTTGTACCAACTGAGTATTCTGTAAACTCGCACCAAGATCGAGGTAAGTAATTTTGACACTTTACTTTAAATAATCAGAGTACATTAGTTGCGTAAAGTAGAGAATGACCATAACTGAATTTTATAACCATGTTTATTATTAAATGATAGGATCCTGCAAAAATAATAATAATAATTACTGGTGGAATCTCACGGAAAGCATACCTGGGCAAAACTCACGAGTTCGAGTGCTGAACTCGCACTCACCGCACTCTAGTGCATGTGAACACGAGAACTATATAGCGAGTTCACAATATTTTGGGAGGCACTCACGATGCCGAGTGCGAGTGCC
>JAQFXU010003474.1:0-16120 GCA_034693705.1 Spatulosminthurus flaviceps | reverse complement strand
GAAGGTGTTTCCTCCAAAATCTTATGGCCGCACTGGATTCAGTGACAAAAACTACCCCCATATCTGATTTTTCACGGTACCCCACTTCCAGTAAAATTAAGAATTTTATTGCAAAAGACGGAGCAACTTTTGGAAGATGTTGCTAATAATGGAAATTGGGCTAAAATTGAATTGGGCAAACTGACTTTTGTTTTACCTAAGTGGGTTGGTTTTGAAAAGCATGGCTGAATTTACCCCAAATTGACCAAGTTTTGGCCAACATGGCTCTGTTTTGGCTAAAGTAGTTTAATTTTGGACAAAGCCGCTTATTTCCGGCAAATTAGCTCAGTTTCGCCCAAAGCATATTTAGTTTTAGCCAATTTCAGAGCACATCTTACAATTTCGAATGCTTCTACTAAAACTCCCCTAAAATTCCCCAACATTTAATTCCGACCGACATTTCAGTCATAAAAAATCCTAAATGATTCCCTGATAACGTAAATTAATTTTCTTACATACTTACGCATGTATAGGTTCCAACTCCATACAAATATTTTTTGCCTTTCCACGCAGCCTCCGTTATCAGCAGAGTCCATTACCCCCGAAAAGTCCTCTACTCCTCACCTGTGGTTTCCTTCCTACAATAATTTCATTTAAATGTTTTGGTCATTCTTATTTCTTCCTCAGCACGAACTACTCCAATGACGTGTGTTAAAATTTTACTACACTTCTCAACAAGTAACATTTCCCATTACTTCTACTATCTGTACTCCCCCAAAAAAATTGGGCTGCCATTCTTAAAAAATTTGCTCATCATTTTGTCAGAGGATTCTTACCATCCCTATACAAAAGCATAGCTATAGCTTTTTACGTTAGAAAAATATCTCTGACCACATAATTTACTTGGAAAGAAGAAGAAGGTATAATTATATGGGTCTTTTATGATGCAAACTTTTAACTGTGTGGAATAGGAAGTGCTCATAAATCCCGTGGAAATGACCATCACATTTTGGTTTCAATTTCATCCCATTTTTCTTCGACTGGAAAAAGAAGAAAAAATGTGCAAAATTTTTCTGTCTCTTATTTTCCAATTTTTCTCTCTAGCTTTTTCCCACGTACACTTTTACGCTTAGACCGGCTACGAGATCAATGACTAATGGACCTTTAAATGGAGGATCAGTTTTCCTTTGGCTCAGCAAAAATTTTACTACTAGACTTGAGGGTCATAAATAACATGTACAGAGCCATAGGGAATATGTTTGGAAGGGAATGAAGACATTTGGGTAAATTTGCGCAGGAGCTTCTTCTACAGAAAATTACCCATACGTTGGAAGGGTAGGGCGGTTAAAATATACGAGGAAAAAATCCCATGAATAAAACAAGCGACTTTATTTATTATTCAGCTGGGACTCCAATGAGAAGAAAAAAATTTCCATGAATTTGTTTTGGAAGGAAAAAAAAATTTTTTTTTGCACTTATGCAGATAACCCGTAAATTTTCTCATGTCTCTCTACAGAGGCAAAATATATGGAGCACGTACTAAAATACATGTAATTTCTCGTGGGTTTTAGGTTGGAGGGGGGGAGAGAGAGAAAGACGAAGAAATTATTCATTGTCTTAAATTTAGCTAATGGTTTTCTTTTTGTTTGCAAAAATATTTAGCATGTAGGAAATTTGGAGGGACAAGGAAAACAAGGTTTGGACAAATATTACATTAGCATGGAAATGGAGGATAAATATTTACAAATGTGTGTTCTTATAATTTTTTAGTGTGTACTTGGGCTTTTGAGGATGAATGTGATATGAGGGAATGGAATAATATATTAGCCTTGGGATGTATGACCCTATGGAAATTTTTTTTGGGATGTGAAAAAATGGGGAGGGACCTCGTGGTTGGGAGAGTATGTGTGTAGAGTTGGTGCTTGGAGTGGAGCTAATGCTGGGATATGGGGGAGTGCAATGATATTTTTGAGAGAATGGAGGGGGAAATCGGTTGTGTTGGGTACGGGTTAGGGGCTTGGAGTTTTTAATGGTAGGTTATTTCCAAGTTGAAATGGTACTATTTCTATTGAAGTAGTAGTTGGTGGTTAAAGTTGGTTGGAATGTTGGTCGGACTGGTCAAAATTTGGGTCAACAGTTTAGTCCGAATTTTGGTCAGGAGACTTTGGTCAGAATTTTGGTCAGAATTTTGGTCAGAATTTTGGTCAGAATTTTGGTCAGAATTTTGTTCAGAATTTTGGTCACAACTTTGGTTAAAACTTGGGTCAAAACTTGGGTCAGAACGTGGATCAAAACTTGGGTCAAAACTTTGGTCAAAACTAAGGTCAACACTCTATACCAATTGACAGTCAAAGCTTGGAATGTTGGCCACAAATTTTGCTCAAATATTCAGTCCAAAGCTTGTCAAAAGTTTGATTCAAATTTGGGTACAAACTATTTGGTTGCTCGTTGGTCAAGAGGTTGGTCAACAGTTTAGACCTAATTTAGGTCAAGAAAAGCTGGTTAAAACTGTGGTCCGAACTTTGGCCAAAACATTGATAAATTTGTTGGTCAGAACTTTGACCCAATTGTAGATCAAAAATTTCATTAAATTTTTATTCAAAACAGCGATCCAAATGTCTTGATCCGAAACGTTGACCTCAATTTAGGTCGAAATTTGGTCCAAACCTTGGTCCAAATTTTGGTCATCCTGCTCATCAAAACACTTCGGTCACAACGTTGGTCCATAAAATTTTGGTCACACCCTAGGTCAAACCTGGTTCACATCGCTGATCAAAACGCTGGTCGCAATAGCCTTGATGAAAAAGTCGGTCACAACCTCATGGTCAAAAAGCCCGAAAAAAAAGAATTCCAGACCAACATGTTTATTCATACTTGGATCATCCACCACAAAAATCGGTCACGTTACCCCCAAATTTCTGAATTTCTATCTCTTCCACAATTCCTAATACCACCTTACCCATTCCATACGACTTTATATAGGACCCAGCGTTACCACACCCAATTACTTTACTGTACGTACCCGTGACCACCTCCGGCCATAATGAATGTTAAGGTCTTCATAAAAAGGCCATTTCTATGCCAACCTGGTATCATTCCACGAGTATTTATTTATGCTCCTGTGGATAAGTCAAGCTTGAAAAAATTATCCACATATAAACGCTTATACATGCTAAACATGCCCATACAATTTCTTACTCATACATTTCTTTAAATAGAAATATATTTTTTTCAAATAAATGTCATGGGAAAAAACGCAGATAAAAACTTCTGTTGGAGTGGTGGAAAATAAGTGTTGGGTCAAAGGATTTGGTTTTAGTAGCTTTTAATACTCACCCTCCGCTACCACCACCGCCGTATGAAAACCATTGTAATTTTTTTTCCTCCTTTTATTTTTCTCTCATCGTCAGCTGTTGCTCTCCTGCAAAAAAAAAGCCACTCGGAAGGATAATGATCCTACTCATCCCATGGCGTCCACACGATTTTCTTCTTCTGCTCCTGTTCTCGTGGTTGCTTCTGTGGCTGTGCCTTTTAGAAGACGCATTTTCTCTCCATGCCTCTCTCCTCTTCTTCCTCTGTGGGTCACTCAGTCGGCACTCAGTCTGTGAGTAGCGTTGGAGGAATGAGCATGTCTGTTGTGTAAAAAGTCATTTCTATCTCGTTGAATTTTTTTCATTTTGTGTGGGTGAGCTCGAAGAGCGTGAAAAAAAAGTGCGCTGAATCACCAGAATGATGGTATAATTTTCCCATTCTTACACTTCTCATCATGATGAAGAACACGAGGCCAACATTAGGAGTGAGTCGCGGAGTCAAGCACCAGAGCTTGTGATCATCATCGTTTTTCTATACACACAACACATAGCGTTCATTATTAGCGTGTATAAGTCATCAGGGGAGGAATTTATATTGGAATTACATACACGGACCAGGCCATACGTGGGAGAAAAGACGACAAAAAAAGTATTAATAGTAGGGGAAATATCCTGTGGAAATAATAAAAAAATTTCATCTGTCAAAAAATTGTGGGAAAATTGACCAAGATTTGGGTAGATAAAAAATTTCAAGTCCAAAATTTGGGTAGGATCCTCTCAAATTTCCAATCACATCCTTTCAAATTTGGAAAATTTCAAATTCCAAAGATCAATATTTTGCAAATGCCAAATTCAATTTTGCATGGCAAAATTTTGCATGGTGGTTAAAAATTGATGGGGCTCAAATTTCAACGAATCACATGGATCAAAATTTGGAAAACTACATTGCCAAAATTCCCAATCAAATCGGTCAAAACTAAGCAAACTAAAGCAGATCAAATTTGAACAAATCACATTCGTCAAAATTTGACCCATTGAAGAGGCTAAAATTTCAAATTTATCAAATTCCCGCTCCCTGGAAAATTCAAATCAAATCCTTCAATTTTTGGCAAATTTGGGAAGATTTACCCAAAATTTTAGTTCCAGCAGGCAAATTTCAAAAAATTTGGCCAAAAATTTTTAAAATTCCACCCCAAAATTCCTACAAAATCAAGGGGTTAAAATTTTGCTTAAATCCACTCAAGTGCACCCGGGGCGAAACCCTATTAAGAATAATAAGCCACCAACTCAAAACTAATGTTTTTATAGAGCCAATTATACGGGGCAGTGAAAAAACAGCGAAAAGTCTCGAGTTACTTGGAAACAAATTAAAGCGAGAGAGAGACAAAAACATCAGAGGACTTCTTCACCTTTGTTTTCCCATCACTACCGATCTATGGCAATCAGATTATTTTGACTGGGCTATTAATATTGTAGAACACGGTGGTTATGCTCATCGTCAAGTATTTTGATCAGCCAAAGTCCCGTTAGAATTGCGCACCGGACCTCAAAAAAGAAGACCAAGAGGAGAGAAAAAGAAGAAGCCTGTAGAATTGCCATTTATCGACGTAACCATCTTTATTTTCGTGTATGTACACGCTCTTGGGCTTGTTGTTGTGGTTCTTGTTTTGCCTTTGCCAGTCGCGTAACAAATCAATTACTTTTTATGTGAGATAAAAAAATCCTCTCACGTCCATCATTCCCAGTACTGTGCAAAGTATATGTTACTGGTTATTGTGAAAGAGGAGGAGAGCTGATTAATTTCTTCGCTTCTCTTTCGGCCTATCTCTCTCACATTGTTTATGGATATTCAAAGGAGTGGACATCTTCCAAATGTTTTGTACTCTCCAAGTGTTGTAACATAAATTTTTTAAGGGATTTAATCATAGTCGTCTTGTGAGTTTGGGTTGAGTTGACATTTCGATTGTTCAGTTTTTCCTTTCATTGGATTTTTTTCTTGAATCGATTGGAGTCATGATTCATCACGTAAGTTTTTTATGCAAATATTTTTTTCTTGTGCAGATTTGGTTCTGTAGGCTCATAAAAAATGTGGGATGCTAATTTGGGCAGATGAGTTGATCCATTTGAATTTTATGGGTTACAAATTTTTTTATGAATTTTAAAGAGATTTTGGGGTAGGAATTTGCAAGAAGAAATTGTGAAAATTTAGGGTGAGGAATTTGCAAGGAGAAATTTTGGAGATTTTGGGGGAAGGAATTTGCAAGAAGAAATTGTGGAAATTTTGGGGAAGGAAATTGCAAGGAAAAAATCTTGAAAACTTAGGAAAATTTTCCGTCCCGGCAAATTTCGAGAATTTTTGGTGGGACTTAAAAAAAACTTTATTGAGAAAATGTTTGACATACTTTGTGGAAATTTTTTGAAATAATGTTGAACCCTTTTCTTGGAAAACCCTTGGGAAAATATTTGACATATTTCGTGGAAAATTTTTATGAAAATATTCTATTCTACACTTTTCCTCGAAAATATACACCTGAGAATATTGTTGGCCTTTTTCGTGGAAAACCCTTGAGAAAGTATTTGACATATATCATTGGAAAAATTTTGAAATAATTTTAACCTTGTTCCAAGAAAATTATTTTAGAAAAAGAGGTTCAAATATTTTTCGTTATTTAAAAATATGGAAATTTCCTTTTATTTTACGCTTGCGTTGGGAAAAAAAGTTTGGAAAAATGTTTACCACCACAAATTTTGAAGGCAGTTTCTGTAAAACCTTGAAATTTTAAGATGGAAAATTCCAAGGAAAATAAAATTTTTTCCTGTCCACAATATTAAAGATAATATTTATCAACTTTCCTACAAATTTTCCTACAAATTTTTAAACAATATTTGTCTTGCAAATTTTCAAAAACATTTCAAATATTCCTGGAAAATTATTTTTTTTAAATCCCATATATTTCAACCTAAATTTTAAGGGCAACTAATTTTGACCCTTAAATTTCAATGAAAATCCCCCCATAAAATTTCCCCAATTTTTCCCTCACTCTACTTCTTTCCCAATTCTAAAGAGCACGGCAAAAGTAGACACAAAAAAATTGATAACATTTTTATTACATTCATTGCAACGGCTCATAAAATATCGTTTCTATTTCAAGGAAATTTCCCTCTCCATTCACCCAAAAAATCCCAAGTCATTGAGAAAGTAATAATATGACTCTTCAATTTCAAAACAATAATAAATAAATACAATTTCCAACCATCGCCGAGCCTCGGAAATCAATTAAAATTCCCAACCCACAAAAATAATTTCCTTTTTCTCCACATGCCGGTCTAGACCCATTCTGCTCTCTATTTATTTCAATATATAAATTTGCATTTCAAATATCATCCCATAACCCTTTACCATTGGAACGTCCTATCCCATGTAAAACAATTTTTTCCCTACGTACGTATCTCTCTCTCATAATTGTTTACAAGCAAGAGTGCTAACAAGCCAAGCGTGTGCAAATATTTAATTGAGGTTACTTGCATGTACAGTTCGTGTATAACTTTGCACTTCCTCAGATAAGACAAAATATTTATCGATGAGTCAGAGCAAAAATCATAGGGTTCAGTCATAGTAGGCAATTTTCCATGATTTTTTTTGACTCACGCTATTTTCTCACAAGAGTAAGCAAGAATTTTCCTTATGTCAAAAAATAAAATGCATTTTTAACAAAATGTTACCAATAGCGTTTATAATTGGAAAGATAAGAGAATTTTCTTTGAGCTTCAATGAGGAATTATGTCAAGTGTTGGAAAAAATAGCATGTAAAATAGAATGAAATGGGAAAACAATGTGTGTGGAGAAAAATGATCAAAGGAAGTGTGGGATTTCCTGCTGTTCCATAAATTACGATAGGACTATTTCCGTGGAGGGACGACGACACACAGGATTGTGTTTGATCTTGTTCTTCAATATGTGCTGCTTTAAACAAATGTATGTAATGTGATGTGTTAATTATCCCATGGTTTCCTGTTGTTTCTGTGTGTATATAAATAGAAAAATGTAGATAGGGATTTTCTATGTACTTGCTGGAGATTTATTGGGAGAATGTATTTTCTTGCATAAGGGTTGCATCTTGATTGTTGTTTATTGTGAGGTTTGAGTGGCCTTTTTGAAGGTCTATTCTCGTTACAATGCAATTTTTAGTACGAATATTACACAGTAGTTTAGTCATGACTTTTTGTTTGATGGGGAAAATTTCAATTTCGTTGGGTACAAAATTATGGGTGAATGGTCAAATATTTACTTATGATATGATTTCTGCAGTTTTGGCCAAAATTTCAATTATGGTAAAAATTTCAGTGATTTTGACCAGAATTTCAGTAATTTTGACCAAAATTTCGATTATTTTCACCGAAATTTTGATTATTTCGAACAAAATTTCAATTATGGCCAAAATTTTGATTATTTTGACCAACATTTTGATTATTTTGACCAAAATTTCAATTATTTTGACCAAATTTTCAATTATTTTAACCAAAATTTCAATTATTTCGACCAAAATTTCAATTATTTTGACCGAAATTTCCTCTATTTGGTCATGATACAACATTTTTTGGCCCAAATTTCACGTCTATTTGGGGCAAAACGTCAAAAATTTGGACCAAAGTTTCGGCCACAGTTGGGCTTTCCTCCGTCAAAATGTGTGTGAATGTTACAGAAATTTTCCTTTCCTTTCTTTTATCCACATTCTGCTCAAAATTTCCCCTAACCCCTAATATCATTTCGGTCCAAGCACCCCAAAAATTTCAACTCCATCCACCAAACCCAATATGTACTCCCATCAAAATCTTTAACCATACACAAACACACAGTTCACCCATACCTTTAATTTCACGTCTACCCATACAAAAGCGGGACAAAGCTTCATTTCATTTCCTCCCATAGAAAAAGATCCTACACAAAGAATGGAAATGAGTGGAAAGTGCAATGTACATAGCGGATTGCATGATAATAATCATTTCCAAAGCTTATATTTTTGTTACACTCAAAAATCTTTCGTGTCATAAATGAATTTGCCACCATTTAAAATTGTACACAATTCTACACAATGCATTACAATACAAGATACAAGTATTGAACATGAAATCATATTTAATAGAAGGTTGTACCGCATGGCACGTCATTTCCTTCAAAATCCTTTTGTTTTTTACCGTCCAAGCTTACCATTAGAAAAAAAGTCTTGAAAGAATTCCTTCTAAGCTTTATGTACAAATAAATTGTAGGTTACGTAAAAAATCCATCGTCATAATAATTAATAATTTGCAAAAGCTTTAGCTAAGATGAGAGCAGAAGATAATAAAATAATTAATGAGAGTTATTAGCTCCGTTCCCTTTCAAGTCCTTTCATTTAAACATCATTTTTCTCATGTTAATTCCTCCCGTTCCTTTAACATGTAAATACATATGCGTTCTTAAGAAGCGTATTTATTTATTTTCCATGTGTTTAATTATATGGGCGGAAAATATTTTTAGAAAATGTCACTTTCTTTCGAGGTGCGTGTCTCTGAATGAAATTCCCCAAAAGATTCTCACAAGATAACATTTTGTGATGTACCCAATTGACCCAATGAATTATTATTGGCGGCTTTAATCCCTCCAAATGGATTTTTCATATGCATTTAAATGTGATTAGGCTTTTGGCATTAAGTAGGTAATAAATTCTTGTTCTATGGGCCCAACATAGTTGAGCCTCCTTAACAAATGAGTTCTTTTCCCATAAGAGCTCCAACCTTTTATCATCCATTGATTACAGCAAGTGTCACTTTGTCCATATATATCAATTTCCAAAGTAGTGGACTTATATTACAGGTTGATTTTTTTGTAGCCTAGAGCTTACATTTTTTTCAATAAACAAATACACACAAGTGAAGCCAAAGAACCGCCCTTAAATGTTATGAAGATACTTGATACTTTATAGGTTGGGACAGGGATGGAGTTGTCGTCAAATCTTATTATCTAAGTGTGCCAAAAAGAAATGGGAGTGGGTGTGGTTGGTATTTTATTATACTGGAATGAATAATCCTTCGTAGGGATATGTAGCGTGCATGCATATAGGTAGGAACTTGTTAGCCTTAATTGATGTCGTATAAACAAGCTTGGAAATTTATCTGTGAGTTTTGGGATGAGGAGGAAATTTTGACGTTAGGGGGTGATTTGGTAGGAATTTACCAAAATTTTGATGGAGCTTGTGGCGGGTTTCGAGTGGAAGAGATATTTGGGTGAATTTTACCAAGGCAGGTAGAGAAAATAAGGGTTAAATTGGATTTTTGGTAAATTCGTATAATTGGACCAAAATTTGGGGGGCCGTTTTTGGGTAAATTTTTACTATGGGGCCAAAATTTGGGGGACGGTTTTTGGGTAAGTTTCTACCATGGCACCAAAAAATTTGTGGACCTTTGGGTAAATTTTTGCAATGTGACCAAAATTGGATAAATACATTCCATATTGCTTTGGGAATTGTCCTTCCATGGGACCAACATTTCGGGAACGTTTTGGGTGAATTTTTCCCGTGAGACCAATATTCTGAGGAAATATTTGTCAATTGAGGAAAATTTTGTCAACTGTTTTGGAGAAATTGTAACCAGGGGACCAAAATTTTAGAGATCATTGTGGGTTAATCAATATATACCAAAATCTTTACCTTCCTTTTCACCAAAATTTCCCCCAAGATCAAATTTTCAAAAAAATCCAAATGAATCCCTAAAATTTTGACGAATATAATCTAAAACAAATATTCCCAAAATAAAACTGGATTTTGACCCCTTTTGACCATGACCCATTTCAAAGGAATCCCCACCACATAAAAGTTTACACTAATTAAAATACACTCATCGGCTCTTTACCTTTCACACAAATACCAGTAGCTTAATGGGAATTTGATGGAAAATAGCTGAAACAAAAATCGCCGTAACATGCAACACATTCATAATGACTCTCTTGCACATTACAAAATAACTACTTAAATTTCCATAAATGAGTCACATTACACAGAAAAATGCTAATCACTCGTGAATGAGGCAAGAATAAAAACAGGAGCAGGGCCTTGTTAAAAATTATATTATACACTTTTAAAAACAACCCTGCTCTTATTTTCTCTCTCCCCCTATCCAATACACACTCCTATTAATTTCAATATAGTCGAAAAAAATATTAGCACAAAATATTTTCCAAGTATAATTTCCATGTCAAATTTTCCCCACTCGCTCACTCAGTCAAATTAACAAGCCGAGTACGAGTAAAAAAAATACTATGCTTATTTCGTAATATTTTTGTCACTTGGCTCGAATACGTAAGCACGAAATGCATGCAAATTATTTATAATGTTGGAGGTATAGGAACATAAAAAATATGTACGCGCATGTTATCTTATGGAGGGACAGGTTGGGTTCATCCAATTTTTTTATTACACATGATGCAATTTTCAAATGCAAGTACATACGTGGTTTGTACAATTGCATGTTATTTTCCATATATAATTACAAAGTACGTATAAAAACACGACACTATAATTTTTTTCTGCTCTACCTTTGTTGTAATGTGTAATTATTACAAGCAGTCATCTGAAGGAAAATTCGTGTAAAAATGTACAATGGTAATTCCTGTGTTAAAAGCATCCCATGCTATTTTGCCCAATGCAATGCAATAAAATGTGCTAAAATCTTGTGTACTTTTGGCATTTGTAAAATCATGTGGAAAAATGTATGTAAGGATTTTCCGTACTAAAAGTGAGAAAAATTTCGAAATAAAATTGTTGCATTTTTTATGTGTACAATGTAATGGAAATGATGTGCTATAATTAAAATGCATGTTAAAGTAAAGGTAATGGTGGGGTTAGGGATTTGCATATGTCAATATAGTGTTAAATGCAATGTGGCATTTGTTGCTTAAGGGCTATTTTGGTAGAATGTTGAGACGAATTTTTATACACATGGGTAAGCATGGGTTTGTTGAGAAATGAGATCATTTCTTATTTTTATTATTGTTGAAGGAGATGGATTTGGCATGGTGGAAGGAGAGTTGGATTGTGAAGTGGGAGATTGAGTTACATGTGGTGAGCTGAGAAGGTGGCTTTTGGGATTGTTACAAAAGAGAGTGAAATTGTGGGGATGAGGTTGGAGTGGGATTGTAAAAAAAAGAGCGTTAATTTTTATGGTGGGACATTGTTGGAAATTTGTATGATATTTTTGTAGGTAGAATCTTGGGTGTGAGTCAAAAATTTGAGTGGAATATTGTGGGTCATAAAGTTTGCCACTTTTTAGTGGGTATGAAAATTTAGAAATTTTGGTAAATTTGGGCAAAATTTGGGCAAAATTTGATGTATTTGTAAAAAGTGTCCTCAGTTGGATAAAATTGGCAAGAACGTTGGTCTAAGGGTTTTTTTAAACTTGGTCAAAATTTTGGTAAATTTGGTCAACATTTTGGCAAATTTCGTCAAACTTTTGATAAACTTGGTCAAAAATATGGTAAATTTGGACTAAGGTTTGGTTAAGTTGGACAAAGTTTTGGTAAATCTGTACAAAATTTTAGTGAATTTGTACCAAATTTTCGTAAATCTGAACCAAATTTTCGTGAATTTGGTCCGCCCTAATAAATTTGATCAAAACTTCGGTCACAACAGAAAAAATTTCAAACTGGTGGGTGTAAAGACACCAATAGATTCTCCCCTGCAGCCAATTTCTTTCAAAACCTCTCTCCATCCAAAAATTTCAACTCTCGCGAATGAAATTCTCACCGTAATAACCCCAAACCCCGAAAAAATCGACCCGTTCCCCTTGGTCAATGCACACATGAAAAAATGCCATTAAGCTTGACTCTAGTTTGATCTTTTTTAGGTAGGACATTATTTATGTACACAATGCAGGAGTAAATTTTTCAAAGAATTGGGCGAAGAAAAAAGCCTTTTTTTCCTTAACGGTCAATGGTACATTTATTTACCGAAATATCCCTCTCTGTGTGTATGGGTGGCTCGTACAAATGGAGACGATTGCCCACGTGGAGTCCTACATAAAACAGACTAATTTAACGTGTGCACATTACCCACACGCTAGGATCTCATTTTGTTATTGTATTACACTCTCCTCGCTAAAGCTCCATTGCAATACATTGGAAACGTCCAGAGAGAAAAGAATGGATTGCCACCTCCGAGCCTGCCTTTCCCTTTTATTAGCCCCATAGTCTTAAAGGCAGAGAGTTTTTATGTGTAGCTCAAGGCATCTCTTCTTCACTATAGAGCTACAGCCCATCAAGCCATCGCTTGAGACTAGTGCGGCGAAAGATGTTAATAGAAAATTAGTCCTGCAAATTTTATAGTTATTCAAGTGATTTACGGCTCCCTTAATAGCATTATGGCCATTTCCATCCTCACTTCTACCATTCCACTCTATTACCATGGCAAGTTATAGGGACTCATTTGCACGGAAGCTTACGCTTTTAGACTTGGGCATTACAATTATTGACGTTATTGCTCGTAGTTTTAGGCTTTACTTCTTCTCCCTTTAGAAGAGCTTGTGCTAAACGTATGGGTATGGTTCCTTCATTCATCCATATGCACGGAGGGAGAGAAAATACAGAAAATGTACATGTGAATATTCATGTGTTTGCACATATTACAAAGGAGCCTATGCGTGTGAGTGAGATTTTACACATTGGGGGAAATTTTGGTAGAACCGGTCCTTAAATTTTTGTCTTATAAATTTTGGCTAAAACTTGAGAGTTTGGTTCAAAATTTTGGTCAAATCCGGTAAAATCAGCCAAACGTTTTGGCAAATTACCAAAACGCGGGTCAAATCGGCCAAATTCGGTCAAACCAACCCCAAATTTTAGTCAAATCAGCCTAAATTGTGGTAAAATCAGCCCACATTTTTTTTGCATCGGACGAAGGCTTATTCAAATCAGCCAAAATGTGTTTTTACAGACAAAATTTTGTCAAATCAACCAAAATCATCTCTGTACAGATCAAATTTTATCCAATCCACCAAAAACGTTGTCAAATTAGGTACAAATTTTGTCAAATCAGCTACACATTTTGTCATTTAAGCTACAAATTTGGTCAAATAAGCAACAAGTATTGTCAAATCAGCTAAACATTTTGTCAAGTAAGGTAGAACTTGTTTTAAAATTAGCCGCAAGAATTTGTCAAATCAGCTCCAAATTTTCCCAAATCAGCCACAAAAGTTTTCAAATTAGCCAAAAAATTTGGACAAATCAACTACAACTTTACATTTTACCTCCACAACTCAAAATCCCGGTCGCCAGAGTCAAAATTGACCACAGCAACTATTTCCTTACACATACCACAATTCCATCAAAATTGGCCAATGTGCATCTGCACGGAGAAAATCTGCGGGTTCCTTAACAACTCAAATTAAACTTATTGTTTCACTAAAAGCTTTATGCCCATTACTTTTTAGCCGTAGAAATTTTTTCCCATACATGTCCATGTACATAAACAATAAACACTGTATAAAAGTAGCTTTTCTGAACCGACCCCGTTGTAGTTCAACAGTACAAAATTTATTGGTTGTTCCTAGCATTGTGATAAGGAGCATTATAATTATGATGCTACTTCTCCCTATATTTATTTACTACACACTCACTCACTCAGAACTACTCATACACACCCGTAAATTACCCTAGAATTTTCCTACATAAGCAATACCCTACACTACACGTACATACATATGTACAGCCTATAGAAAAGCCTTCCGTAGGAAAAGTATTGACCAAATGGGAAAAATCCACAAGGAAAAACTTGCTCTTATTTTTACGTGCCCCTACACACACACACACACACACACTTCCACGCTATTTTGGAACATGCAAAGCTGGAGCTGCTTGAGGGGAAGGGAGTTTATGTCGAGTCAATTGACCACAAAAGTTTCACATTCCAAACTTTGCCTCTGATTAGAGCGGAGCGGTCGTTCGAGAGTGTGTAGCCTTTTTTTTACGAAAATAGCCTTTTTCTGTACATTATTATATATAGCGAGCTTATAGCGTACAGCCACAGTGGGAGACATGGAATTATTTATGTGAGAAAATTTACAAGTTTTTAAAACAAGAGGATTTTCTTTGGGACTCCTCCAGAGTCAAGTGAAGAAGCAAGTTTTCCTTGAAATATTAAAAAACTTTGTGAGAAATGTCACATTTGAAATTCAAATGAGAAGAGCCCAGTTTTTTTAGTAGCTTAAAAATGGAAACTTTATTGGGGCAAAGTATTTTTAAGGGAAGTGTATTTTAGAGAAGGGAGTGATATTTTATAGTGATATTTTGTATATTGAAAGGTGTGAGAATATTGTGGGTCAGAATTTAATGGTGCTATTATTTGTTATTGGGAGTGCACGTACACATTACTTGTTGGGTGAAGAAGAGGTGCAGGAGTTTAGTTACGTGCATAGGGCAGTTTCTGTGGAAAATATGTGGGTGTGTGAGACGTGCTAAAAAAGTGAAGGTAAACATCAATTGGAAGGTATGAAAAGTTTGTTGAATCTTAATTGGTTTTTTTTTACTTGGCGATATGGTCTCTCTCATATGTGTGGACCCAAGGTTTGAATATTAAGTGTTGGTTGATACATGGCGAGTGTGGATTTTTTTGGAATGTGGATCGATATGTGGTCAATGATGTTGGGTGGAGGGGATTTTGGAGAGTTGATTGGAATTTGATATGTGGGAATATTTTGAGTAAACTAATGAGTGTTCAAAAATTTGTCAAAATAACTGAGGGCTTGGCCGAAATGACTGAAATTTTGCGTTGAAATTGTGTTGAACGTATTTGAAATTTTGGTTAAAGTGGATGAGAATTTGGTCAATGGAAATTTTGGTCAAATTGACAAACATTTTGGTCTGGAAAACTTGATTTTTGGTACAGATCAATAAAATTTTGGTATTTTGGTCCAAATTGATGAAATTTGTGTTAAAATCAGTGAAAATTTGGTCAAAACCAATGAAATTTTGGCCCAAATCAATGAAATGTTAGTCCAAATTAATGAAACTTTGATCAAAATCAATGAAATATTTGCCAAATTAGACCAAATTTTGTTCAAAGTCCATGAAAATTTGGACAAATTTAATGAATTTGGGCAATTTTGATCATAATCGTCGCAATTGCGACGATTATATTATTATAGCCAAATTCATGACATTTTTTGTGTAAATAATTCTTGTTAAAAATTTGACAAATTTTGGACAACCACTTTGTCAAAATCGATGACGTTTTGGACAACATGACAAAAACTCACTTCCTCCCTTCCTCAGCCTACCACATACTTCAAATTGTTATTCAATGAAAGTAACCATACTAATAACTCTAAAGGTCCCCATAATAATTACTCCTAGCCAATTCCACCTAACCTTCCTCAGGTTAATGGGGATTTATAAGGTCGGCTGTGGAAATGCCCTTAGCCAAAAAAATAGACCGTCTGACTGAGAAAGAGACGACTGAACTTGACAGATATACCAATACTTGAGAGAATTTGGGCTATTAAAAATTTTATCATCGCTGCCCCTCAAAATGTCCACATAAGAAAAACATAAGAATTTAAAACGTTCATTACGTAAGGAAACTTTGCAGGTGAAATTCCCCACAAGAAAGAAAAATATAGGTGCGGTAAATAGCTTGGAATTTGCATAGTAGAGAAATGGAAGGTAGCCCTCGTGTGTACGAAGCACCTTTTAAATGTGCGCACTCTATAAACATTACGACAAGGTTTCCCTATATGAGCTTGTACATTTAGAACCAGCAACAACTTTACCCTATGGCAAGGAAATTGAAAAAAATATTTTTTTTCTT
>JAQFXU010003473.1:0-16124 GCA_034693705.1 Spatulosminthurus flaviceps | reverse complement strand
CAATAGTCTATCACTGATAAGACTAGACTATTTATTAGTATTTTGAAGCCATGATTATTAATATATTTCTTGCTAAAATTGTTATTGTAGCAGTTAGTACATTTAATTTTCCATTGCAGGGTAATCGTTAAATTAGGGTTTATTGATCCATTTCGTTAGAGAGGTTAACATGAGTCATTGTCATTAAACAATATGTCGTTTTTTCGAGCTGTATACTTTTCCTACTCGGTGGGGTTAATTTTAATAGGAAAAAGTAAGTTGGTTGTTTAAGCTTCTCGGCCCGCCTCCCAGGGCTACATTTTTAGCCACCGATTTTCCCCTGAAAAAATGACCCCTTTTGGCCCCAGTAAGGCCGAAAGATGATACTTGGTAGAATCCACTCCAATGTGTACCACAGGCTAAAAAGGGGGGGGGGCAATTTACCCCAATAACTTTTGTCCCCACCCCAGGTGGGGGCGAGTTAAGAGGAGAGGATGTTCATTTGGGTGTTTATGAAAGCACCCATGGCACGTTGAATCAATTGTTTGAATCAATTGTCATGGTGAATTTAATACTTTTATCAAATTTTGAAGCGCTTCCTTTTAAAACATGCGATGGCTTCTTATTGTAAATAAAAAAATCTTATCCAACCCCAGATACGTTGCATATGAAGGGACGAATAAGTCTTCTATTATTTTTAATATTATTCGTCACTGTAGGAAAAGGCATTTCATGACTATCATGAGATATTATGTACACATTTAGTTCTCTAAAACATCGAAAACAACAAAATATTACCCAAAAGAAGAAAGCTGTTCACACTGAAATGTTCCTTTCAGTTACAGATTTGGAATTTTCAATGGAACCCGGACGTTTTTGAAATGCATTTATAATCATAAGATAAATGACACAATTCAATGCGATTGTTACTAAAATATATAAAAAATACTAGGAAAGTTTTGTTCAAATTTCAAGGGTACTACTCCTTTTAATTAAAAGTCCTCCTCCTCTTCCTCCTCCTCCAAAGTGCACTAAAGAATGGTCTGAGTAAAAAAAATGTAAAAAGGCTTCACATAAAGTGCTAAAGTGACTCCACAAAGTTCCATCATTTTTTCAACTCCATTAGAATCTCAGTTCGTCAGCACTCACTAGAATCTAAAAAAAAGTAGGTTTCTTGAAAGGGAACAAATATTTATGAGAGCAAAGGAGAAAGAGAGAAAGGGATGGAATAGGAAATGACTTATGAGAAAGTAAATTTAGTGAAACGTACGCACCCTTTTAGGCGTCACATTTAGCAAAGTTTTTTTTGGGGTACAGCATGAGAAAATGTGTAGACCGCGCCTTCCAGTAAATGGCGGGATATTAAGTTCTATTCGACCAGGAGAGTGGAATATGTTGAAAGCGTGAAATAACCTCTCTCATTGCATAATTTATTTGCCGAAAATGCGTGAAGGAGCCATAAAGCTTTAAGGTAATATAACGGGGAGAAAATTGAAGTCCCTTCATACGTCAGGCTAAGCTTGAATGATTTACTCAGCGGAAATGTACTGCTCTAAGTTGTGCAATTTTTTTTCCTATGGAAGAGAGGAATATACATATATTATATGGAAAAGGAACTGGTCATAGATAGAGAGAGAGACCCGGGAGCATGAGAGGGGAAAGAGCGTGTATTTGAAAGTCTTCCGTGAAGGAAGAGATGGAGCGAAATAGACAGGGAGGAAGGAAGAGGCATGAATAAATTTAACTCCGTTCCTCAAAGGTACAAAGTGTAACATAAGGCATTAGAATCGCACTGGAGAAGATTGGCGGGTCAAAAAGTCAAGCGATATTGTGGACAGGACGTGGTAACTGTCAAGATAACTTACCTATCCTCCAGTCTTCTTGTGGCCATGCATGGGAAATAGCAGGACGAGGTAAAGGTTTTACCCCTCCACACTCCAAACTCATCATACACTATTTCAACGTGAAAAAATCCTCACTTCCACACACTTCCTTACAAAGTTTACATGTACGTTGTGTAGTTGAGGATTGAAGGAGATATGTGTGTAGCCATAAGTTGCGCACGTGCTATATAGTTTTCGGAATGCACAGCGTGATCCTCCTATTTTAGATCGGAAGGAGAGAAGAGAAGATTACCCGGACCGCCAGTTCCGCCACAGACGTCGATCATTTTCCATCCATAAGTTTTTTGGGGTGCCCTTAGAAAAAGTGAAACAATTGGGATTTTTTCCACAAATCTTCTTGCAAGTTAAATTATCATCATTCCGGGTAGTGCCTTATTAACAACACATGCACTTGTAAGTAACATGAAACATTCCCAAAATAGCGATCGGCAGTAGCCTCATCCGCAATTACACCCAAATCTCATCTTTCATTCTCTTCATTACGGAAATCTCTGGAGAGGACATCGTGGCAGTTCCTCAGTTCAGTTTCTCCTCCATTTATACACACTGTTATACCCCTGCACTCTGCCTGTAAATATACATCATAGTAAAAAAAAAAGTACACCTTTAAGGAGCAGAACCATTAGCAATCAAATTCTTGTGCCATTCCTTCCCCCGGAACCTCTCCAAGCTCAAGGAACTTACATATTTTCTCTGTTTGCCCTTTAAAGTACACCCGCAACTCATGAAAAATGTGAAAAATGTGAATTTTTAAACTGATTTAAAAAAATTAACTTTCTAAATCCCAGTGATTTTCCCCTATCAAAACGTTGTCAATAATTTAAGAAAAATTCGTAGATGATGGCCACTAGCAAAGTTCCAAGGTACTGCACCCACCTCACATAGCTATAGCTTGTACAAGTGCTAGAAAAATCCTACTGAAACCAAAAGTGGAATCAGCGAGTGCAGAGCAGCGTCGGAAAGAAAAGTGAGAGAGGAGAAAACTCAAAGGGAAGTCTTGAGACGAGACACTCAAGCAGCATTATTTGTTGGTAAGGAAACTTTCCATTTCTCACAGAATTCCTACTACTTTGAAATTATTATATATTTATTATTGCAGGCTAAAAGAGGGGAAAAGCCGGTAGTTTTTCAAAGGAATTTCTTCCACATTTTTCCTCCTAAAGAAATCTCCACTTTTTTTTGTACTTGAAATATTTTATTGCCTTCAGATATATTTTGTGCACACAGGGTAAAAGTTTGAAAGCAGTTAAAGCATTATTATGGTTTTTTTCTCAGCCTTCGTTACTAATGTAATAGAATGGGGAAAACTCCCACTAAAACTCCAACCACTTTTTGTCCTCCTTTTTACTAGGCAAGAGACTTTCGGAGCGAGAGAGTCATGCAGTATAGATATTTATGTAGCTTGAGAATTATAGAGATAATGTACCGGTGTGGTAAGGAAAAATGAAGGTAATTTGGACGCAGTATAGCTATAAATTCTGATTTGTACACAATTAGTTTCAATATCTCATTTGGTTAAAAGCAAGTAAATTGTATGGGATGGTTGAAAATTTCCTTGGATTATGTAACGTGAATGAGTTGCTCCTTCAATGTAAAGAATTGCTTTCTTTTGAATATGAGATTCTACCATTTCAGTTTGACTTTGGTTCATAAAGAAAAGTTGTAGATCCTATTGAGAGTTTTAGTGAAGAAGGAGTGACGGTCGGGAAGGCTCATAGTTTATTGATACTAAAGCTCCAGTTTTGATGTATGAGTTGCTTGGTTGTTCCTTTGGGTTGAAAACATAGGAAAAAGTTTACATAAATTAGGACAAGTTAGAAATCAGGACATTTCTTTGCTCTCCCTCTCTCTACTTTCCACCTAATCCCCAATGTTAATGTTTGTGTTTGTAGGAGGATTTTACAATGTAGCATTAGTCTCTATCTTTATCTCTGACATCCATGAGAAAAGTTAAAGTCTCGACTATTCCAACTATTTTACGCTTGTGTGCAAAGCTGTCAGTCACTTTTTTTTCTTCACATGAGGAAGAAATGGATACAACTGGTTAAGCGTTTGGTTGTACTCGTAATGTTTGTACTACCGACACAACATGTGTAGGCATCCAGTAAAATTCTTGAGTCACGTTAAGGTAACGAACCACCTCCTCAAGATAAATCACATTCATAGTTGTACAGAGCCCGGCTCTACAGACATGGATTGAACAAAAAGTCGTGTATAGTTTGCCTATTATGAGGGGTTCCGCTGTCTCTAACACTAACATTCTCCAACTCACTCACTTCTTATTCTCAAAAACAAATACAGAAGCGATAGATACCCACAGATGAGGCAGAAAGGTTGAGAAACCCAAGGTTTCCCTACAGCTCCAGTATAAAATGACTCCCTCTCATTTTGCCTAACTCACTCTCATTGAGAAATTGGGTCAGACAGCTGCTGGCGGCCATACTCTCTTGCCAAACGGCTCTTTTTCCTTCTCTCTCTCTCTCTCTTTCGCTCTCTTATGATAAACTCTAATAGGTTCAAGAATTCCTTGTAACCGTTCAGAAGCTCGACCACGGACTGACTCTCTCAAGTTATAAGTACATTGTATGTAATCCACAGGTTAAGCATGTCATAGATCACTTTAATTCTCAAGAGATTCATTTCAAACGCTAAGTTTTGGAAATCTTGTGTAATCAAAAGGAACACTTGAGATTTGTCTTTCCACCCCCTTTCTCTTCCTCACTGACTTTGCATTTGACAGATCTTATGTGTCCCTCTGTCAAGTCAAGTTAAAGGCAGGAGGAATGTCTCTCATTAAATTATTATCATTATTAGCATACGTGGACTTCCTAGGAGGAACTTGAGCAGCCACTCCGATTTCCAGAAACCCACCCCATTTTTATTTGGCAGGGGACATAATAATTTCATTTCTCTGCATTTCATACATGCAGGACTGGAGAAATTCTGAAGGTCTTTAAAGGCTTGTAATTACGAGTGAAAGCTATAGTTATATATTTGCGCCATAAAACATAGGACTTATGGGGAAGGTGACAGCGTTGGGGTGATATCAACTTGCTATGTTACATCTATCGATGATATCCATGTCTACAAATCATTCTAAGTGTTAGTGTTGATTGGTTGGCTTTAGCCAAGACTTAAGACTCAAGAATACTTGCTTTCACCCGGTGCAATAGTAGTGCTCATACCTTTGGAAATTACTCACAGTTCTAGTTTGTAAAAGTCGGGCTTGGGGTGTAAAAAAAAAGTGACTGCGGATTGATTAAATCAAAAGCATGGGCCCCATGTGGCTGAGCATGAAAGTGGAAGTTGGGATGAGAAACAGTGTATAGGTGGGGAATGCCTATAGTAAAAAAAAAGTCAACGGAAAGGGCAAGAAATTCTTGTGGTGGTGATCAGTTTCTACTACGCTCTACTTAATTCCTTCACCTCACGCGGACACCAACCGTAAGAATCTAATGTCAAAAGGGATAGAGATGGGGAGAGAGAGAGACAGATTGAGGAGGTTGACGTTGCCATTCACGTTCACCCATTAGTTACATACATGTGTTAAGTAGTGCGTAGGTACATGAGCCCCACAAATATCTTACGTAACGAGGTAAAAAGAATGGGGAAAAGCTGCTAGAAATTCACAAGGAATGTTTGGCTATTAACGTAACATTACCTATAGTTTAGTATACAGTGTTACTCAACACGAGTTTATAGTCAATGTGAGGAGAGACACCATTCGACTTAAGTACCTGCTGGGAAAATCTCCACTCTGTATCCTAGATATAGATATGCTGGGGAGAGTAAAAAAAAATCACAAACAATTTCATGGAAATTGGAGACGACGTGAGATGATTGCTTGGAAATTTTCCTATATCAATTCCTACTAGGAATTACTAAAATATACCCAGGAGTTTCCTAGGTATGCTTTAGACATACCTATTTGTTTTTTTTGTTGTTGTAGCTAGTAAAAATATATATGAAGCTTGATAATATTTGTGAGAGTGTAAAAGGGAGGAAATTAAGTGAAAGAGGGTAGGTATGAGATTTCTGAGAATGAGAGGAAAATACAAGTACGAATGGTAGGGTACGAGAAAGTTCTGGAAGGGAGAATATTATGTGAGGGAGGAGGTGAGTGCCATACTAAGTTGTCAAAGGTAATACACAAAAGTAGTAGGTTTTGGTCACGGGGCTTGTGTTTACACGAGGGAATAATAAAGAGAGGAGAGCTACTATAGAGTAGATGTGTGTGAGAGAGAGAGAGACTGGAGGAAATGTTTTTGGGTGGAATTTGGTCTGAAAATAAATTGCGAATATGCATTTTGTTGAAACAAAGAAAAATGTGAAGGAAAACAGGCCAGGAGTGTTCAATGCGAAAGGTATTTAACGTTTGAAAAGAAAGGAGGGTCTGTTTTATGCGAATGGCTCCGGGCCAATTTTTCCCGCTAAAATCCCTCTTTTCACTCTTTTATTTTTCCTACGTGGACATTGCATATCCAGGACCGGTGTTCCGTTTACGGTGAGAGTATCCTCACAAAGGAGGCTTTGTACCTACGTCCAGTATTTTTCTCTCTCATTCTTTCTTTTGGCCATTGAGAATGCGGAGAAGAAAGGGGAGAGACAGTGTATTCAATCTAAACTTTGCTGGCTTCTCTGGCAGTTACTTGGATGCGACTACATCTCTCCCATATATATACTCGTATTCAAAAAATGCCCCATCTTCCCATAATCTCTGACTTGAATGTTCTTGGAAAACTTGTGTGGGTTTCATTTTTTCCCTCGCTGTCTCCGTTTCCATTGATGATAATGCTATAGGACAAGTATTATCCTCATCAAGATAAGATTGTTACTGACTCAACCACGAACATTATCTGGACGCCCGGAGAGAGTCCGTCTAAAAGCAATGATTTTATTTGCCCGTCCCTTGTGGGCTCCCGTTCCTACACTTTCAGTTCACGTCTTTTTTAAGAGACGGCGGGACCCAACCACGGGATAGCATGGAGGGAGTTTGGGATTATAAGCGAGGGTCATAAGACCAATGGTATATGGACTGCCCCCACACATTAACCTCTTAGGCTTAACTTTGTATTAAGACTTTAAGCTCTGCGGATAGATCCATTTGCTGGATAAAACACATTATCGTCGTTGAAAACTTACTAACTAACCGTAGGAAGGTTAGTGAGAGAAAGAGAGGGAGAGAGCGAAAGATACGAATGTTCATTTCTGGCTCCTCAGCATTTCAAATGCTTGGCACGACCATATCAAATTGTCAAGATACTTCACTTTGACACAATTGCTCCCACACCAATCCACCAGACATCTCTCCGAATCACCCCAGGGATTTCATCGTTTTACAGCTTACTAAGTCATCTTAATCGACTCCTTTTCTATAACCTCACACGCTTTCAACCTAGAGCCTTACAAGTCCTTAATCTTTCCAGTCAAATCTTACTAATCACATATAGTTTCCTCGGCAAGCTCTCTCCCTCCTCGGGCTGAGCAAGAAAATTCATTAATTTCACTACTCCTTTTCCTCATTTTAAATTCTCACAAAACTCACACAATTTCCAGAATTACTTGTTTTGCCAGAAATTGAGGAAATAGCTATGGTCCTACAAGTTGATGGATTTAAACTTAGCCGTATCTAGTATTGTAAAAGACTATATAGCTCCCAAGTTACGTGTCTCCCTCCAGAATTCTTCCTGTTTATGCAAACAAGGGCGTCCTTCAAGAATCTTTTGAATAGGCCAGAAATATCTGACTCTCCTCTTCAACTGAATTGACAATTAGATCTAGCAACTTACGTGACCAGCGAAAGTTCCAACCTTGAATGTCAAAGTGGGAAAGTATGAGAAAGAAAAGTGTGGTTAGAAAGGTTGAAAGGCAGTGTCAATAATTTTGAGGATGAGAATTTTCCATGGAAATTATTATAGAGTTGTCATGTATTTGTCTAACTATGAATGCGTAAGAAGTTGGAGAAAAATAACAAGGAGTGTGTGAAGAGAAGTTGGGAGTTAAGTAATTTTTGAGGAGAAATGGCGTTAATGGCGTAAGGTTGAGCTTTTTTTTGGACCTTTGCCAGGGGATATTAATTTATTTTAAGCTCTCGTCCTAACTCATTGTATACAGAAGGAGGGTACGGAAGGCGGAAATCTTGAGTCAGTGAGTATTACTGATTCTATCCATAACTATCTGGCTCGTTTATCTTTTGGAATCAGTGGAAGGCAAAATTTGCTTTATAGCCATGGCTACAAGTGGCAGCTGAAATTTGCGTATATCATCTGCCTCAATTGTACTATACGAGCTTTTTCTACTAATGATTCAGCCTTCTTCCTCTCTCTCTCTCCGATGGATGATTAAGTATTAGGCTTCTACTCTTATTTGACCTTTACAGCCAATTTGTTTCGTATTGAGGTTAAACATTTCCCTTTTTTCCTCCTCTCTCTCTCTCTCTTTCTCTCTCTCTCTCTCCAACGTTTACTGCCCTCCAAGTGAAAGATATACTCATAAATAGAATACATATAACACATGTGTACTATAATATGAGAAAACAGACCAGAGGAAATTCCTGGTAGATGAGATAATCTCATTCAAACTTGTAGTAATTGATTGACTTCCAGGCTAAAAACTTGAGTTAAGTCAACCTTTTTTTGTTGATTCAATAGATTCTTTCGCTTGTACGAATTTACCATCAAGTGTTTTTTTTCAACAAAAAATTCAATAGGATTTCATGGAAAGCACTTGAAGAAACATAAAGGAATGTATACTTAACGGAAAGTTGCAGTTCAAATTTGGTATTTAGAAAATTCTACCTATTCATCCCGTCTTTTATATCTCCTCCTGGAAAACTAATTCTAATTGGGAAATTAATACTGAGCAAATAACCTGAGGGAATCCCCATCTTGAAATGGCAGTTTATTAAAGAGAAATATGTATATATTCGAAATGGTCTGAAAAGTAGGGGAAGGTTTTGTTAATGGAGAGAACCAAAATACTGTGGGAAAAGGCTGAGGATTTGGGCTTGGGGTCTGTCGTGTAGCATAGGAATAGCTGGACAAGAGTGGGAGTAGATGGAAAAGAGGAAGCTGGAAGCTGGATAAATGTATGGAGGATGATTAGAGGAAATGAAAATACAGAGCAAGTGAAGCGCTTGCTTTAAATTTAAATTAGCTCGAGCAGAGTCAATCTGCATGTTGAATGAGGACAGACCGTGTGAAGGTTGAGTCTTGAGTAGGAGAGAGACGTGAGAGAATCCTTCCACTGTAGTTATTCTTGTTTAATGAATTTAAGATAGATCTAAAACGAGCCATTTTACACGGTGGATGAGTGATGATGGAGCTAATGAAATGTCTGCAGATATCCCCCCGCCTTTTGTATGCATTTACTTACTCCGTTATTTCCTTCCGGCAGAACTTTATTTGCTTTGATGTTTGTTCACTTGGTTAGGTAAAGGAGGAATAATGATATTTGGGGCTAGGAGTGTACTAAACTCTGAGGATGGGAGGAAGGACGGGGGATAAAAAAAATTCAAAAGAAAAACATAGAATGCCATTTGTGGAAGACAAGACCCTCGTATAAATTATGTCTGCATGTGTACGTAAGACCCACAGTTTAGACAGAATGGATTGCACTGATTTCACTTTACCATGTCGTTACTTACGTGCTCGTGTTGAAAGTGCTTCCTTTGACCAAACTTTCTTCTTTTTCACCTTCTTCCTTCCCCACACATATATACACACACGTCAGGTGAAATAGTCAGCCGATATGGGAAGTTTTCCAAAGGAAACAGTCAAGACTGGATCCGCTCTTTTATTTATCTCTCAATGGTATCATTCCTCTTGGTATAGCTATGTTTACAAGTCTACATACAATACACATATATCTCAAAAAAATACCATCCGAAGTATATACAAAAACACCAAGTACTTGTACGAGCAAAAAGTCAAGGAAACTGGTCGAGCAATAGTTTTTTTTCTTTTAAGGAAACCTTAGAGTAAGTAATTAAGGAAATCTTGAAGCCTCTCCACGGCTATCAATCCTCTCTCTCTTTCTCTCTTGGCTCAACAACAGCCGTTATAAAACGTTTCGAGCTTCATGCAGGCCGTCAGCCCCATCACACATCAAGCTTTTCCAGTAGGCCAAATACAGAGCATGTACATGCATAGGGAGAAAATACAATGGAGGATAATAGCACTAAATCATAGATTTTTAGACACACTTAAGCAAGCTTAAATCCCAGAAATCCCGTGCCTCCTCACACCCCTCTCTTAAAAGAGGCTGAATACTAAAGAAAAAATAAAAATCAGGCTATAACAGATAAAACTGTGGTTAGCTCCAAATGAAAATTTCACCTATGTTAGAAATTATATACAAAGCTGTATGGAATAACTCTCCTACATTTTCCATTTAGACTTTCTCCAAATACAGTACATATTAAAGGAACGACCTTCATTTATAATGCATGTGGATTTTGGCTACTGAAAACTATTTACAAACTGGGTAGCTCTTTCCCTCCGTCAAATATTTATTCTTGTTGATTTATATAATTATACATATATATATATATATATAGGTATATATGCTATGGTATATTTGTCAATGCCTAATAGGAAAATCAACCTTTTGAATGGAATTCATTCCGCTGAGTAGTATCAATCTATTGTTTGGAGGGTAAATACATGCTTGGAGAATTATAAGTGAAATATTTCAAGGACTCAGCTAAAATTAACATGTTTTCACATTAAGGATTTAGCCTAATTTCGGATACATAGATATAATATGAGTAAATAGTGGAATGGGACTTGTAGGGGTAGGGGAGGAACATTTAAAGGATGCTTTCCCTCTTTCCCTGATTTACGTATAATGCAATGAATTTTTTCATAGCCTCGCTCTCTCTCTCTCTCCTATGTACAATACTTCCCCATGTCTTGGAAAATCTCTTGACAAGAATAAATGAGGGAAAACTTTCGGACAAATGAGAAGACTTTTTGTGGAGGGAGAGAAAAATGTTCTAGAAAATTTGAAAATAGAACTCCTACGAAATCTTCCCTTCATAGTTACTACTTGTTTCAAACAAATGAAATGAATGTCAGACGGAAAGCGTTTTGTCCAAACAAACCCAAGACCGTGAAAGCTAGAGAGAAAGTTTAAAGTTAAAACTTGGCTAGATACCGCTATTGTTAAAAGGAGTCACGGTTCGCCAATAATCATGTCTATGGTAACAAACGTGAATGGAGTTGCTCTCTATGAACTCCTGCGGTTTTTCCATAGCATGAGAATACATATATAATATATAGACAAGTGCAAATCCTACCCTTACAGTCTTATTCCCTCAGCTGACAATATCCTCGACTCATTTCAATTCCTTGTCATCTCTTTCCACACAAACTTCCAACTTGTCCTGATTTCCTTCTTCTTCTTCCTCCCAATCTTTCATGACTTTCTTAGGAGAAAGTCATGAAAGTGGAAGCTTGATTTTCTATATAGATATGTACATATATGTATGAAATTGAAGGAGAAAATTTCCTTAAAATATTTTCTGAATGTGTTTTATAAAAAAAATCCTTTGGATTTTGCTCAAGTTACTTAATAATTATTAAGTTTGAATTTGACTCAATTCTCAAGTCACCATAGAGCAGTAGGAGAGGATTGTACTATCCAGTACAGTATAGATAATGTCAAGAGTAATCAAAGTTAATTGAAGGAGGCTTTCATTGGATATGTGACTATACATGTGAGAGGGGTAAGGGAGGTAATGGAAGTGAAAGTAAAAGCAGGGAATGGTTTCCCATCTAAACACGCCTCACCAAACATCCTGAAAAGCTAAGTAAGTTGAAGTGGGAAAAAATGAGATTCTTTTCCCTCCTCGTATATGTTGAATGCTTCCCGGACGTGTCCAGATTTTAGAGAGTGGTTTTAAAAATATATTATAAATTGTCAGAAATGGGAAGAGTGAGTGAGAGAGAGGAGTGGGTGTTGAGACTGTGAGTGAGACTGCATGAGCATAATGAAGCAGAACCTTTTGGTTTGGCCCTGTCATTTATATTAGACGTCCTCGCCTCTCACTCCCCTCGCATTTACATGCTTTTATAGGAGCCTCTGGATCGATGTATTGGCTAACCAGTCCATACCAAGTGGTTTTGTGAAGAGATGATAAAGATCTAGTGAGGATATTGACTACTACTCATCAATTATCTTTAGAAAGGTGAAAGTGTAATGTACAGGTATGCACGTAATTTGGGAGTCATTCAGGCAAAATTATGGAGCGTGGAGAAGGAATTCATGGGATGAGAGCTTGCTAAATAGAGAGAAAGAGAGAGAGAGAGAATATTTTGGGGGAGGGATACTACACATGTCGTCCATGATTGCCCACGTTTTCCCCGGCCATATTCTCTCAGTTCCAGGGAATGAAAGTGTACTTGAGCGACGCGACTACTTCCCGTTTGTCAACTCTCTCCTACGAGCCTGAACGTGCTCAAGTGGTCACAAAATACATTATATTCTACAGTTATAAAAATATCCTTCACTAGCCTCATTTCCCATACTTGTGTATGGGTAGATACAACTTGTAATAGTATATGTTCACCTAATGTAGTATTTCAGTCTCAGCAGAAAATACAATAGTTTTTGGGTGAAAATTAATGGGGCAGTAGCTTACGCACAAGTGGCAGTAGAGTAGGAAGTTAGGGAGTAAAAAGATTTTTATGAGTGTACATAAATAATACAGAGAATTTTCATACAAGGCAAGGGGAAAATAATCAAAAGCTACTCAATCCAAGAATTAGAGAAGAAGAAAAAAACACTTGCTATTCAAAAGTCATCTATCTCAATTTGAGAGTCTCAAATATACAAGAGGCAATTTCTTGACGAAGCTTGATTTTTATTGATGATTTGAAAGGCGCTCAGCTCCAACTTTTTGGCTCAAGTTTTAATTGGTTAGATAAATTTTTAAAAAAATTATAATAATTTATTCATGGAATTCTAAGAAAAATACCAAGGGATTAGTTGTTTTTGAGGAACACTGGACCCCCACGTAATAATGCTATTGAGGTTTGTTTAGCTTTTCATATATGTAGAGAGCTATACTTTTAGTAAACAAACCATGTTGTCATACCTTTACATTAAAAAGTGAGCCGCACTAAAAACCTTTCCAAGAATTTCTTCTATGTAGTTTCTTTCAGCCAGCAAATTGTAAGGATGAATAAATTCGGGAAAACTCAAACAAGCTCATGTATTTTCATTCAATTAGATATGTAGTAGTTGATTTCTTTGTATCTATATTTATATGAATTTATACACATAGGTAGAGATAGAGTATATAATCTCGGTTGAAAAAAAGCATCACGTTTTCCTAGAATATCCTAACATTGCATTGCATTGGTAGGATTGGAACGCCTACTTTCCAGCCAGTCTATCCCAAAGTTTGGAAGAGAGTAAGGGAGAGATAAAATAAGGACAACCAGTTGCCTCTTAGCTTAAAATTTACTTTTACGTTGACTTGTTACGATTTAAAAGAACATAGAAAGTAATCGGAAGGTGCAGTATGATACGTTCTATTTCTATTGTATTGTAAGGATCTATAACAACGCACATGTGCCTTAGGGTTTACGGATTGAAAGAATTGCTTGGTTTGAAAATTCAATATTGAAACACAAATCCCCATGGAAAATCCCTACATTTCCCAGTCTGATCAACTCATATATTATTCTCATGGAAAATCTTACTTATACTTAGCTTTTTCTCAGTACTTCCTCTCTAGTAAAATTGTACACCGGAGCTAAATGAAAAGTTACATAAGGGATTTTTCCTTCCAAAAAAAAATCTGAGACTGTCAAAAAGTTGAGAGGAAAAAACATGTAGTAAAGGAAAGGTAGGAGAGGGACTTTTTAGAATTATTTTCAATAAATAATTAACTCTCTGGTTATTCTTATCTCAAGTTATATGAACTTGAGGAGGGAATTTAAAATGGAAATATGAGAAATGAGAAAAATATGACAGTATAATTCCACGCTATGTTAATTTCTTTCCCCTCTACGTTTCTTATTTCCATCAGAGTAGCTTTAAATACGTACATGAGTGTATTTATTCTCATTACAAGGAACAATCCATTGAAATATTTTGGAACACCTGTCCCGGGGAAATACCACAGTATATTGAAATTAATGTATATTTTCTTAGCCTTTTCATTGAGAACGTGTTATGAGAAGTTCTCTGATTTATAAAAATAATGTTCCGGTTCTTCCCATGCTTTGGATGAAAGATTAATAATATTATAAAGATGGTTTAAGCTTGATCTGTAGTTTTTCCCTAATATTCTATTGTATATCCCGTCCTATTACTTTTATTAGACTAATAATTACATAGCTAATAGCTGGAATTAATATATGAGAAGTTGGCTTTTTTAATGTGGAGGGGTCATGGGAGCATGAACTGTTATTTGTAATAATAAATTTCCCCATTACTGACTATCATATGGACTTATCCCCGATAAATGAGAGTAGAGAGAGGAGAACCCAGAGCCAGAGAGCTTATAAATATTTATAGAGGAGGAAAAAAAGTGTAGGAGAAATATATAGGACAGTCTCGGCAGAGTTTCTGGCACACCAGCCTAGGTCTAGTAAGGTTCAATTGACCCTGCTTAAAGGTGGTCGCAAATCATGGAGATAATTATTATTTTTAATAGGAAAGGAAATATTAGGACAATGTTTAAGTTGAGTTCAGATATGACGTCAGTTTCCAGGGAAGAAGGAACATCTCGTCAAGTAATTATTACAGGTTGCACACTCTTGATTCCTCAGTTATAAATAATCTACCAGTGGGACATGCTCGGCGTACACACGTAATGGTACGTGTGCGTATTTTCGCCTATACTACTGTACTGCACCATTCATATATACAGAAGTACTGTACTAGTACAAAAAAATCTCTCTATTCATACTATAGGAGCGAGCTTTTAAAAGTTTTAGTACGAAGAGAGACTCTAGGCTTAACTTTCTTGTTCGTACTTTCCTTATTTATCGCACGGAATTTTCTTGTCTCGGATGCGTAAATTATGTCTGAGCAACGTGGAAAACCCAGTTCATGGTTGTTTTCAAAGCTTGCTTTTAAATTATTATATAGGTAGTTGTGAACTACCCTCAGCCAGTTATTTATGTTAGAACAAATCTGGACACTCACATTTATTTTCTCGTTCATTTCTTTTTCCTCAGAAAAATATTTATGGAGAGAGGGAAAAAGATACAGGTGAAGATTTTGGGGTCTCATGTTTCCCATCCCAAAAAACGCGCATTGCCCAAGTAAACAACTTCATAGGCTTAGTAAAAGTGTCTAGTGTTAAAGCTACTACTACTAACATATAATCCAGAGGCTCTTTATACATGTTATGCTTTTGAAAAGGAGAGAGAAAGGGAGAGAGAGAGAGAGAGAAAAAAAAAACTAAATGTAATGCCAAGACAAGTTTGTACGAGAGAAAAGTACGGAAATCTGACTCATTTGTGGGAACTACTCATTTCATAAAAATTGATTCAGTCATAACTTTCTACATAGTGCGCATCACAGACACTTCCCTTCCCTTCTTTCCTCTTCCCTTAGCTTTTAGTCAGCAATCTTAGGAGCATACAAGTATCTTCTAAATCGACAAAAGTTTTCTCCTCAGCTTTCCACTCCACATCTGTATCTATATACTTTCTTCCGGCCAAGTTAAGGCTTCCAACTGAACTCACACTAACACACTGTATTAGTATCGTGTGGGGTTTAAGAAGCCAACTCTTTTTTCAAGAAATCGCTTGTAAGAAATTTCAACATATTTCATCAACTCCTCCTAATCAAATGTTATGTAGGAAATACAACTAACTTTCTTCATAGAATAGTAATCAGCTTATTTAATAATAATTACTAATACTTTGAGTTCTACTATATAGCTCCTGCCATACTTTCTCCAAAAGATTCACTCTACTGTCAAAAAAGTCACTCATCAGCTTCAGCTTCATTAAATAAACTTGCTCATTTAACTTTCAAGGGAATTATAATGCTTGTATAATAGTGAATTGTAAAACTTAAGCCACATGCCTTTGGTGAAAGCAAATGAAAATACGGATTTCTTTCATCCACGGATTGTACATATTTAAATCCAGGGAAAAATTCCATCATTAGAGAAACATGTACTTTTTTAAAAATAAAGTTCCATAGCATTTGCTATAGCAGTTCCAGTTTTGCTTCTTAACCATGAACTTTTGGTTGGTGAGTGGAAGGGTGGTG
>JAQFXU010003472.1:0-16125 GCA_034693705.1 Spatulosminthurus flaviceps | reverse complement strand
TCGTTACATATTGGCGGCATTATTGCCGCGGAATTAACGTCAGCGGAAATCTCGTCCGCGGAATTAGCTCTTACCACCTTCCTATATTGTCTTGAACTATAAGGCCAAGGAAAGCGGTTACATGAATTTTAAATGATTATACATATATAGCTTGCGATGGGAATTACATGATTTGCATTTAGGAATGTTACCTTCATCCTCAAAACTTTTCCAGATCTTTTGTAGTGACACTTAAATGACTTCGAGCAAGACAAACTTTTACCGGATTTTATAAACTTCAAGGTGACGATTCCGTCCAAACCTACCTTGGATTTCATAACTTCAACTACTTTAAGTTTAGCAGTCGGCTTAATGAGATTACAAATGTAGTAAACAAAGTCACGGGCGAGTTTCAGTTATGGGCGATGGGGACGAATCCGGGGTATTCCCGGGTATTGTATCTTTCTTTTTTTAAATAATGCCGTAACAATTTCCAAACCTTTTTTTAACTTATCGACAAAGCGACAGCTCTTGTCTTTAATTTCTTTGTGGGAGATCGTTTTCGTCAAATCTCGAAACCACCAGTCTCTTTGCTGGGTACTGAACTTTGTCAAGCAGATGGTATGTACGAAAAGTATGATTATTGTTTCTGTGTAATTAAAATATATGCGACTAAAACTATTTCCACTATTAACGGCAATGGTAATCAACTCTCGCCCACAAATGTTGTCATGAAGAACAAAATTTAAGAAAAATTTCCCATCTGTTTAGTTTTTGAAATATTTTTGTACAGTTATCAAAACTCAGGATCTGAAACTACCCGAGTTAGGAGTCGAAAATACGACATATAATAATAACATTAAAAAATATTATTATCCAACCGACACACGTTGGGTAATGTAGTGCCGTCTAGTGACTTGATTCTAAATCAAAATTAGTTCCTGCCATTGTCAGTAAGCTGGTAGTTTGAGAAGGAAGAGCACAGGCAAGTATATAGAGGCTGAGAAAGAAGGAGAGTGGGGTTCCGAGCGTGCTTGAAGAGATGGAGTTAATAATTTGGACAAGGCTTGGATACAGATATTCTCCACAGATGCAATAAAGGAAAGGAAGGATGAGATTTTTATGTATAATAGAACTGTATATACAACATAAGATAGTAGTATAATAAGCGTTGAAGGCATGAGTTTAACGACTGCTAAACCAGCTGAACATCAAGGATTTGCAAAGTCCTGAGGGCTGAGCGCAGAAACATTCCATACAAGGTCGGATGAATTATCCTATTGCTGACCCAGTGAGCATAGATGGTTCATTTGGTATTCTAGACGTTACTTTTGCATCAACTCTAGTACCGCTCATAGACTTGGAATGGCTACAGGTGGGCTCTATTTCTTGCTTGCACACATTTATTTTATAGACAGAGAGAGAGAGAGCCCAAGGGAGTGTCCCTTGAGCACTATAACAGGGATAACATTTTACCTCTCTGCATTATTATCTTCATACATATCTTCATTTCAATTCAGGTAGCCCCATGACGACTTCTTCCCTGCCATTTATGTTAAGAAGCTGTGAAAATCTTTGAATATCCTCCCTTTTGCTTAAATGTATTTAACCATGACTATTGCTTCTTGGCTGTAGCTTTTCCACCTGTCCTCCTACACCTCAGCAGTACATCGCTCTATCTGGGATTCTCAAATTCAATTCCTCCTGTGAAATATCCCGGCTCCGTTAAGTACAAACTTTTATGATTACTATTAGATTTGGTGGTTTTTCTTCCGCTGTTCTTTGACAGTGAGATGAGAAGTGTAGTTAAGGAGACAAGCTATATAATAATATTAAAGTGGAAGGCAAAGGTCCACACTGAGTTTCATCAACCTCAGCATCCACTTTATGATATGACTTGACTCAGCTAATGAGATTCGAAAGGATCATTTTTTCCTAGTATTGTTGCAGACGGGTTGTCACACCCATGTGGAAGTTTTTTTTCTCTCTCTCTCACTCACATCTCACAGTAAGATCAGATCAGGTACATTTTCCTGTGCCTCATACGGGTTTCTCGGCGCCGTTCTGGCCCACTACACAACACTTCATTTCGCACACGAGCACTCCTTTTGCCAATTAAACTTTCTACACAAGTAACTCGAACCGAGCTAGTTAATCTGTAGATCATAACGTGTTGTTTCCATGTTACCTACACTATAAGGATGGAAATTGTAGCCTTACTTTGTATCTCCATGATTCACGTAATTATAACATTAATCCTTTTTCGAACAGTACATTACCTTTCATAACCTTATGGAATGGTTCCTTCAAACCTTTTAGAAACCTAGATTTTTTTTCTGACTGGGCATGCATATGTAGAAATGTAAAGTCTACTGATAGGACTGCAATGTAATACGGCCAGTTTTGTTACGAAATGGGACTTGTACTTTCCAAATCTTGCTATATGATAATGCTCTGGCCTCTCGCACACCGCTTCTCTCGTACCATATCAACCACACTGCCAGATACACACCTTACATGCACATAATTGTATTTTTATCATAATAAAGTATATGTTTATTGGGGGCGCCTTATGGAGCTTGTGTGTACATGCCCATGATGAGAAGGAATAAGAACCTTTGCGTACAGGGCGGGTCAAGGTCAGAGTTGACACACCTTTTTAACATTTATACTCAAATTGACATTTCCACTATATCCTATTGTTCCATGCAGAATCATATCCAACACGTGACCTGGAAAAAGAGCAAGTGAATGAAGAAGAAGGAGAAGAAGAAAAAAAGGAGAGAAAGGAAACGAGCCCGAGCGTGCACATTTTTAAAGCCTCTCTCTCCCAAAAACTCGTAACTATTCCATTTTATATTCTTGATGTACTTTATTTGAAGACAACTTTTCAGGTTTGTAACTTTTTTCAATTGTGGTTCATATCCAGCTGGGGTAAAAATGGTCTCCCCCTGTCACCCTACAAGGTAACAATGACTCTTTTTCTATCTAGAATATCAACAATGATCACCTTCTCTGACTGGATCTGACATCATCCCTCGGGCTAAACCGTTTACTATTTAAAAGACGAAGTCTCAGAAAAGATTCCCTTAGAAGATGTAAGGAGAATAAGTGGGCAGAGAGAGAGAGAGAGAGAGGTAGAAGAGGAAAAAGGAAGACGAAAAAGCTCGCATTCAATTACCTACATCTCTCATGGGTATACCATTATGAACGGAAATTGGTGTGAATGGTAAACGTAGAGATTCATCATCTGTTTCTCAGTTCTGTAAAGGGTTCTGGCTAAAACTGTTGGGAAGCCTGGCGACAAACTCTCGTTTCCACAAATAGGCCAGATCTTGGCAACTCTCCTGTATTAAAACTTTTCGGTATTCCTGCGTAAAAGGTTTAGCTCCCTATCGCTCTCTATACTACATTCCCACCCACACTAATTCTTTCCGTCTCTCTCTCTCAAATTCACGATTCATTCATTCGAACATTTTTCAGGATTTCCCATTCTCAGTAAATAGCATTTCCTCTTAAATAGACAAAATCACTCTTCCTTCCAAATAATACTGCTCTTACTGCTCTAGCATTCAATTTTCTTGACTTTTATACTCAATATGGGATTTAAATAGATGAGAATAGAAATGGGATTAGAATGGAACATTGAGAGTTTAATTATTGTAGTAATTTCAATGAGGAAGAGGGTCCCATTCAATGGCTTTACAATAACAAGGTAGAGGATTTCCAGCGACCACTGGAGAAATTAAGGATTTAAAATGAATGCGTAGTGTGGAGCTACTGAGGTAAAATACAAGTTTGGTCATGAGTTGTAATGCTGGCTGTATGCTAAAGAAATTAACTGAACTTTCTGCTTATTACACTTGTTGAGAGAGAGAGAAAAAAAGGATGTGAGAGGGAGAGAAGTGGAAGTGAGCAGCTGTCATTTGATTTTACTAGAGGCACCAGGCATGTAACCCCCTGGAAAGATCTGTTTTGAGCCACATCCTTGCGCAGACTTGAATGGGAATTTTGGGGCCAGGAGTAGTTCAGCCTTTAGTCCGCTCTTAAGTTTGTACTTTTTCAGTAAGTACTTATACTTGGGATTTGGAATGAAACAGAAACGAAAAAGTCCATTCATTAACAACTGAATGAGATTGATCTTTAGGATTTGACTTGTATTTTTTGCCTTTGCATCTATTTTGGTAAACTTTGAATGTAGCATGTTGTAAGGTGAGAATTGAAAAAAAGTAAAGGGGAAAAAAACTTTGCACTTCCTCTCACTCCTTGGACTTTGCACTTTGAATGCTAAAACTAGCCATGCCATTTGATGACGAATGTTCTCCTGCTCACTTCCGCCCAGGTATTTGCAAAGTGCATTTGGAATTGGACTGTTATTGTAAAAGTGCCTGCATTCTAAAAGGATGATGGAAAATATTCGACAGCGCATTCCCAACTCTGCAAGTATACCACTGTAGTTTTTCTGCTGAAATTGCTTTATGGTTGAAATCCAATGACACAATAGCATTTGACAAGTTAGAAATAACAAGTCGTAAGTAAGTACATGGTGTACGCTGGCACACTTCTTGCATTAGCAAGGAAGGATGGTTACCATGTTTCTTGATTCGTTTGGGAGTAACGTGAAGTTGAGTTGAGTTGAAATTGAGACTTATTGTGTATGCAGACAAAAGGGATCGTTTGCCTCGGAGGTTATTGTGTACTATTGGCGTAGGAAAAGGAGCTGTAGCTCTGGGAATTATATTGAAGAAGATGCAAAAATTGATGTGATTCGTCCATGTTGATAGGAGTATGTGAACCTAAACGTGTGCGGTGCCTATAATAGGATAGCATGAGTTGAAAAATACGGGATGTTAGCGAGATAATGATGGTAGATGGTGTAGTGGAAGAGAGCAATGTGGGAGAAGACCGGAAGTGTACGCACATGTTTCTTAATCTACAAGGCAAAAGCTTGGGAAACTTGGAAGGATGTATATGTACGGTTATGTATGTGGACATTTTTATGGAGGGATGTGCCTTTTCTCTTGAAGATGTTGTTTCTGAGAAAACCCGAACCCCCTCGGAGAAAATGGTTAAAACCGAGAACGAAAAACCAGATCCTCTCAGTGGGCCCTTGATCTGACAAGCACCCTTGTTTGCTTCCTCTCTCATTCTCTCTCACTGGCTTGAGTCGCCCCTTTCCTCGAGCTCGTCATGATTACCATATGGCCAAACCTTGTTTCCGTGTTCCCTATATTTCGTATGACGTTGGAAGGGCCTTAAGTGTAAAACCTGTTCATCGGCTGAATGAGCAGCTGACCCGTAGGAGCGCCCGATATATCTATATTTCTCGCTCTTGTTGTAGTGTACTGAAAAAGGACTGATTCGACTCTATTTCTTGTTTATATAGCTGACATTCGATTTCTGTACACCTTTATTCATTTCCATTTATCAAAGGCGCAAGTTTTATCTAACAATGCAGTGCCCAAGCTTTAAATATTAACCAAGGTAAATCATTATGCATGGAAATGTGACTAGCGACTTAGTTTAGTGTAGATCTGAGCGAAGGGAGCGACATACAGGAGCTACAAAGACAGAAGAAGGTGGACATGCCAAGGGTAAATTTGTTTGTGTGTTCGTAGATGTGGAGGTATACATATTGGACAGTAATTTTGTGTTGACTGTTAACTACTAAAGTGGAGGATGATGATGTGTTGAGAGGATGGAAAAGTTGCGTTGGTATGGCGGTAATAAAATAATAGGAAAAAAAGGAGATGTAAAACAAATTGAATGAGAGAAACAAAAAAAGAATGGCAAGTTAATTTGGTGGCATGTCGTCTACAATACTGCCGCTGGAGCTCCGATATATGTGATCCCATGTCACTCAGCCTCATCCGTGTAATAATACGCATAAGATTAAATATATTATGTTTTATATGATATATAGAGCTACAGGATTTGAGCATTTGGAAGAGGAGCACGGATGGATGTGCTTTTGTTGAATTAAATTGTAAACTGCGATTAATTATGACAAAATTCATGGGTCACAGGTAATATAGATATATAACTATACATAAAGTTATATATGCATGTATATATATGTATGTATTTATAAAAAACACTGATGAGAAGGTAATATTAAAGAATTTCTTGGCGAGTAACTGTACTTCTTTGGAATATTCAGTATCATACCTCTTCGTCTCATTCAGTTCACATTTCTCAGCAAACTAATTTCAAATGATCATGATCAATAATCAGTCTTGACATATTGATTACTCTACTCGTATTCGTTCTGAGAGTAGAATAAAAAACTACTCACATATATATTAGCTAACCTAGAGTTTAAAATTATATTTTGTATAGTTTCTGTTCCAAAGTCGACCACTGTATCATTCTTCTAGTATTTTTTGGACATTTCTCTCTCTCCCCTTACTTCCATTACATTTCTGTATATAGCCAACAAATATATGCGAGTCTGACTTCTTTCTTCTGGTTTCCACCACAATTCACCGAGATGACTCCTACTTATAGTCAGTCCGACGGTAATAACTTGTTGCTTCCAATTCTAGCAGTCACCACGGGCGGATGACTGAAATGACTCGAAGCACGATCCTCGTCCTCTGAAGTGTCGGCGACTCCGTTTCTCGAGTTGCCACATCCGGAGGAACGACAAGTGCACCCATTACTATGATACCTTTGGTACGTCTTCTCGGCGACGTGTATACACACCTTACAGGGCCAATATAAACACAAACAAGGTAATAGTAGAGACATGGCAGTCATGCAGCCCCATCGCCAAAACTTCCGGTGCGGGGCACATGAACAAGGTTTATCGGCGCATATGACTCCACCGTCAGGTTCATGATTTTTACCACAATGGTAAAATACAGCTTTCACGCAGCACAGACATGTCAAGTAGTCAAGTAAAGGTTCGGGTCCACAGTGTATACTCTTAGAGCATATCCATCGGGAAGGGAGTGGCCTTGGCGTTGCACAAGCCTCACACCGACACTTTCTGCAATAAGGACACACTATTGACGACTCGGCCAACTTGACTTTCCCACTACTATCCGTTGAGTCACCTAACAAAGATCTTTTTGTTGGCTGAGTGGTCACCACTTCATCCTGACTACTTGTATCACTAGTATTTTTAGCTTTCTTCCGAGAGTTTGTCGGAAGTCTCACTTGTTCCGCAGCAGTCACACTTGAGTCAATACGATTTTTACTGTTTGAGCTATTTGCTCCACTACTGTGATGTTGCAAAATTGGGGCACCCAAATATAAATTCCTATGTCTTTCTGAGCTGGGTCTTGGCTGGTCCAAGGATATGGGTCGACCGGGAGGTGTCGGCGCTCTCCCATCACTCGCTGACCCAACAGCATGGACTGGGGCGAGGTGGGAGCGGGACAATGGTCTTACAAAAACTGTAGGCTCACTCCCCACACTTGAGTTGTTCCGGGCGGGCGGTTGACCCGCCAAAGAATTTCCCACGAGCCTCGAAGCCGTTCCCGGGTAAGTCCGTGTCGCAGTACTCGTACGGCGGTTAAATCCATTCTGGGCCATAACGACTGCGCTCACTTCTCAACGTAATACCAAAATGAACTTCACACTGCCAGTAAAGTTTCAAATATTTTTCCTCTGCATTTCTCGAAATTCTCACTGGCTGACTCTCTTCCACATTTAAAAAAAATAGCTACTTGGCTTCTCAAACTACAGGAAACTGTCACCACCTCTATCCATTTTGAAATTCGTTAGAGCTTCCATCGCTCTTAACATCAGTTCATCCTTGCTCATTTTAGAGTCGTCTTTCATTCTTGACTTGATCGATCTCGGCCCATGGCTCTCTTCTTCTTCCCCCAATGATATCTGAAAATTAATTCCCCAGTTTAGTTTCCTATTTTATTTCATAAACCCGTGTTCATCAATACTCTCAACATATATAACCGTAGGTAACAACCCTCTCCCTTCCGTATACATACTTAATCTCACAAAGAACCCACAACTACTTGTTGATTCATTCATAATACTTTCCAATGTCCTTCTAAATTTCCTACTCTTCTCTGCTTCTACTCATCTCAATAGCGCATACCGTGTTTAGACAGTATTGCAAGGGAAAAGTAACATTCTGAAATTTACAATGCCATTACCTGATGATTGTCAACCAGTGAACCTTTCGTGGCACACATTACCGAAGAGGCTCTGACGCACGGGCCCTTTTTAACCAACAAGAAATCTTGTTGGCGCTCAGCAATTTTACATGTACACAAGGAACCAACAATCTAGGCCTTACGTTCACCACAGAAGAATCTGTATACACACTCACTCACACACACACGCAGGGAGAGAGAGGACTGAGAGAGAAGAGGCAAGCAATGAACAATTGTAAAGATGAAACTGAATACTCTTTCAGCTCTGTCCTGTTGCTTCTTCGTACTTCAACAAGGTGACTATGTAGACAAGATTTTTTCTGGCCAACTTTACTGCTAACTGCCGTCTGACTGTAACTGAATGGGGAAATAAGGGGATCGGCGGTGGTCACGAAACAACTCAAGGGAAGTATTTTCAAGTAAGTCAAAGTATATAAGCTCTACTCTTCTACTGTGATGTGGCCAGGATAAGACGAGCTCCTAGCTCTTTTCTCTACTTGCATCTTCAGCTGTACACCATCTCCACATTACATTCATACACACACACACACTCACACACACACTCACACATTCACACACACAATCTCACACACATACACGTACATTCATTCCCACCCCATTCCATCCGTTTTCATCTGCAATTCTGCTCCCATCACCAGCGGCAATGAGGATCGACGCCAGAGCGACACCACGCCAACTCACTCATGAACCTCTCGCTGAATGAAACACGCCCTTCATATGAATGAAGATTCAGCGTCGCCACCAACGCACTACTCATCATCTCTACCATGTAGAATAAACTTTACATTCTCTTGCACACTATTAAGACAAGCTTAATATCCCAGCCCATCTCCATATAACGACTCCTGTCACACCCTTCCTCTCTTGTCCATAGGATCTCTCTGCTTCGCCCTTCTCTTCAGCTTCTCTCTCTCTCTCTCTCTCTTGAACCACATCAACTCTAAGGATACAAAAACCAAACTTGCTCCTAGCAGACGCTGATCCTATAGTCATCCTCATTTCCAGCATATGAACACTTACCTTGCTGGCCATCGCTCATCAGTCTGCCTTTAAACATGTTGTGCCAGACCTTGTCTTCCCGAAATTTCTCAAAAATTCTTTCATTCATATACTCGTATCTTCACTTTAGGGTTCGGATCCACCCGTGGTATAGTAAAATAATGATTATCTGCCTTTTCTCCCTCTCAAACTATAATAACAACCCAAAAACTTCCTCAATGCTGGATGAGGATGACTGAAGCCTTCATCAATCTTTTTACCCTCAGTTCAATAAGGAATAAGGACAGTTAACTGCTTCCTCATTGCTTGCCACAGCGGTGCAACCTTCTTCAAACTGAATATTTTTACGATTGCATTCAAGTTAAGTTGACAGTGTCACGTCATAAAAGCTTAATGGTTATAAAACAATAATATGTACTTTTCCTCAGCTCTAACCCACCAAAAGAACAAGGTTGATAGTAATCTTGTTCTGGTTCTATTCAATATGCTTTCTTACAGCTGTAAGATTATTTACTAATGTCGACAACTATAGCGGTGCGCAGGTAGGAGGATGATGCGGATATGGTTGGAAATGTATGAAAAGCATTTACGCTTGTTACAATTACAAACACATACGCACGCACAGGTGATGGATTATTCATAAGAATTAATTGGAAAGTCTGATGTTCCGAGCTTCTGAGTATTGGTGATGGTGAGGCATCATCGATGGTAAAAGTGTTGTGATTTCCTATATACTCACCCCCACATTATTATTACATAATGTCCTGCGAAACGTAGTGTAGTAGTTCCATAGTTTACAAAAAGGTGTAGTTTTTTTTCCAGATACTTTTTACTCTACTCGTTGAAATGAACAAGATAGGCAAGGTTCGTAAACAAACACATGAGTAAAAGCTTTCTGCTCTATGCAAACTACACTATATATCTAGTTACTGGAACAAATCTATCAATACTGCAAACAACCCATACGACAACAAAAGAAAATAGAACAATTTGACTGGTTTATCAGTAGAATTCGGATGTCATCAACAATTAGTGTGCACATTACATTTCGACTTCGACCGTTCCTGATTGCTTCGAGCAACTTGTTTGGTTATTATACTACCTGCAGTATCATTCGGTGGTTTATGCTTATATCTCTCTACCTTCATATATACAAAAATGCAAGTTACATGGCAGTTAGAAATTAGCAGTTACAACTCTGAGAATTGTCCATGTGCTATCATCATCGCGGAGTAAATTTTTTTCCTAGTTGTACTCGAGTACCAACAATGAAACTCATGCTTATCACTCTTTTATCATAAGCCAAGTATGAGAATCATGGTTTGAACATCACATAATAAGATAATGTAGTCAAGGAAAAAGGCTGATGCGAGAGCTATGGAGTTGAGAGTCGAGCCATGAAAGTCGCTCCGTGGAAAAAATTTGACACTTGCGAAATGACCTCAAGAAAAGGAAGAGTTTAACAGAACCACACAAAGGGGGTGGTGTGCTAACTAAATGCAGTCTGCTTCACTTAAACCAAAAATTGCTCCCGCTTCCCTATCTTAACCATAAGTCTACTTAAGTAGAAACCCACACGCTAGAAAAGCTCTCACACACTACTCACACGTATGCATCACAACATACACACATCATACACACACACACATTTTTACATTCAAACACTCACTCACTCACTCTCACACACACACAGACACACATGAACACATCTTTTTCTGAATCAATATATAATAATCCTAACATACAAATGCTTATAACCGTGTGATTACGATAGCCATCGTAGCAAGATTATTTCTTCTTGTCAAATACAAATGTCGGCCTAGTGGTACAGCGCCGTCCAACCAAACTGGACGCAGGCAGGACGAATAAATTAAAAGCTATTAAAACTAACCAGCACTCAGTCGGATCACGTCTTCAGAGAGAAGTCATGGACAGACGGGTCTCTCGACTCTCTCTTTCACAGGATATTTGCACTCAGCACTCCTTAATTACATAGCTTTCACAGAGCATTTACACACTCATTAATTCAATTTATTTATACTATTTAAATTCTAAGTTCCTCTTGTCTCATCCTTGTAACCCGTTCCCTCTTATTTTTCCTCCCCGTATGTAGTAAATAGTAGTAGGAGTACTTAGGTAAATAATCAAGATACACAGAAAAAGAGACAGCGAGAGTTTACACTCTACATCAAGCTGCATGAAAAGGACAGTAGCGAGTAATAAATAATATCTGTGCATCACTACACTTATATACACAATCATTAGAAGTTGACTCTTTTACAAGCAATCTCTTGATATCTTCATCTGAATCCCTATTTTCTACCCTATAGAGTGAGGCATGCATCATAATTGCCTAAGCACTTGCTTGAATCGGCATAAGGCCGGTGCATGTAACGCATTAAAAAACAGAAATCCTCTTACGATGGACGTTCTATATATAAAAGAATATTTTTACTCTAGGTTAAGTAAGAACCCATACAATATCATTCTGACAAACATGACTGAATGAGACAGTCATGTGGCTGTTAGTCTATTGTAGGAAAAACCTTCACTATTTATATCCCTGTGTTATCCTACCGTCTCTATAACCAATTGCATAATTTTCCTTCCAGCATCAAAATATCCTTTCTGAATGGGGTCATTTTTAACTCACTATCCTTAATCAATTGCTTGCAACTTACGCCCTTGGATTTTACAGCTTAATCTTAATTAGCTTTACGGGAGGCCTCTATTTGTGACTTTGTCATACAAACAACATTCGCTGTAACTAAAAGGAACACTTCAAGCTACACGATAACATTTCTTTTCTGTACGTAGGAAAACTCATAAAGTAATGAACCATTCATTGAATAAAAATGTGGACTCCTAAAATTACAATAGAGTTGTGGTAGTTGAGTGCAAAAGCTCCGCATTGTGTTTTTTCATAATCCTCTTTATCCCGAGACTATTTATATTTAGCAAGGAAGACATGGCCAGAGACTGAGACTTACGCACTCCTTGCCAATACACAATTCCGTCAAGCTTCATTCATTCACCACAAATGTAATTATTGTACTTGCTACACTCAGACTGTGAATGAAAATGTGTGAGTATACAGAGGACTTAAGAAGGGCAAAAGAGAAAGTGCTTTTTATTTACTACTACATACACTGTAATATTTGAATTTCCTTGGACTTCATTAATACATCCAAGTAACTTCAACTCATGGACTTCACCACAGACAGAAACGCATGCCATGTCACTACATTTGCATTTGTATCAATATTAAGAATGAACGCATTTCCAAAGGCTATTCACCATCCAACCTTTCCTTCATATAAATCACACGAATGCGGTCCAAAAAATGTATACGACAATAGCCATCAAACCTACATCTAAGGCTCTCATTCCCAAGCATCAGAAATTCAACTTCAATTGTGTCCTTTCCACAGAACATATAAGGTAAAAGCCAAAAGACAGGAGTGTCGGACACTGCACTAATAAATTTTCTTACAGTTCCCTCGCAATCTCCAACCACTCCAACCTCAAGTTGACAAGAACAATAGTCTGCAATCTGAGGAAATTGCGTATCTTAACAATTATAATTTACATTCTCCCATATTACATCGCATCGTCTCATGCACACAAAACCCCTCGTAATTTCACACTATACACTTCCCAAGGGAATACATACACGGAGGACCCATAGCCACATAACGCAAATCAACTTACTCATTAACGAATAATTGAATGACGAGTGCAGAGTGCAGAATAGTAGCAAAACATTAAATAAGTAAACTTATCGAGTAGCCACAAATTAAACATTACAGGAGAGATACACAGTAGTAGGTGAATTTGGTGGCAGTCCTCTTTCTCAACACCACTTGCAAACAACGAAACTTCTTACATACAACTTTGAATCAACTTTAACAACTCTCGTATCGTCCACAATCATCCCCCATGACATCCCACTCAGCACATCGTATATTTATATATATATATATATATATAATATACGTATATATAGATATGTATTTATATATAATATTAAACATATGTTGACCCTAGCACTACTATATTGACTCTTCACAAGAAAAATCTACGTGAGATTCATTAACATCTGTAAGTACACATAGTCAATTCCAACCTCTACACATTTAACCCTCCATCATTACACTTCCAATCCCAAAGACACTTTCAACACGAACAACTAACTATCCCAAGAGGGAATTCTAACAGCACTGCCAAATATACAAACTATTAACAATAAATGTTCCTACCTCCAACCTTCTTCCCTCATCACACGTTACCAAAACTATATATTGGAAAACACCTATGTATTTACTAGAACATGTCTTCTTCCAAGACCACAACATACAACCACATTTCCACATCCAAACACCTACAACAAGGAAAAATATGTTCTCACCGATTAACTTTAAATTCCTCATTTCCGTCCTCCCTATTTGTCATCCTTTTCATAGTCACACACATCCACACAAACACATTCCTCCTAATATATCCATATATCATAATACCCCTTCCATATATAATATACACATAAATATATAATATATACCCACTCCCAGCAAAATCTCCATTTCAAATTCACAACCGAGCATTTCCATGCTAAAAAGCAACATCATAATACCACCTCTTCGAAAATACTTTAGTGCACGAGCAGCACTTTTTTTTATATGTAATAGTACAGGAGAGCCCGGTATATAAGCCATGCTATTTAACACACCAACTGTCAACTAAATCTGTAACATTAACTTAAATTCATCATGAACGTCCTCTGGGTGAAACTTCCTCTTGCTGATTATGCACAAATTGTTACTCCAATTATAATTCATACGAATCCTTCTCCCATACAACATCTACCAGAATGAATGAACTACTGACAATTAGACAAATTGAAGGCTTCAAAAATTCATCCACTTATAGCACACATATACATACACACATGTAAATACATACAAACACTTAACATGAGTAAACTGCAGCCTTTAAATACATATACATTGGAAAGGACGTGCGTTTACAAACGTATATCTCCCATCTATATAGCATGTGTGTATGTATACATGCAGAAAATCATTGAACATCTATATCTGACGGACATTCGTGGGACATTGAATGAATGAACTCTCTCAACAAGTATTTAAGTATGTACTTCCATGCAATTTCATTCACCACAATCTTTCTACACACACGTAAAATATTTTTTCTAAAACACAACCCACAAAATCACCCTTTCAAATTCCTTTTTCGTAAAATACAACACAAAAATTCCAGTCTAAATATTTTTTTACAATACAACCCATAAAAATACACTTGAATTGTTTGTACATCAAAAATCAAAATTGTTTCACTCATTGTTTAAAACCTCTATATAGTAATTTTCCTCTGGAAATTATATAAAAATAACTTACATTTGGAATTTGATATATTTGTGTATTCAATTCCTATATTCTTTTAATAGTAAAAATAACTAGATCGAAGATAATTATAAAGTGAGTGAGAAAACCTTCAAATCCTACCTTGATCGTTTGGTGAAGAGACCACTACTTTTGTCTGTTGTATATAGTTTATAATAATATATAAACTTGTGTATTACTTGACGAGGTGCTTGAAAAAAATATATAATTTTTTTTTTTACTTCTTTCCACACTTTCCTTTGAGATGAATCACTTTTTTTTTAATGTAATGAACTTGTCTACAAAAATTTCCTGGATTTAATTTTTGTGTAATGATTTTTGAAGCACAAAATTTTAATGATGTTTAAATTTAAAAAGGTTGAAATATAATGTCACGTATATTCTCAAATTTCAATGATACTTGGATGATGAGCTGTAGTATAAGGTATACATACAGAGAATGTACGCGAGATTGTAGGTGGAAAGGATGTCATCTCTTCTCTCTTGCAACTCGTTATTCCAACTATGAATGGACGGTATGATGGTATGCCTGGTATGGTATGGCATGGTAATATTAAGTATGGTGTGCTACGATGTCGAGGGGGTGAACGGGTGCTGCTATTGCAATTCATTCACAAACGAGTCGTCCTTCTAAAGTCCCATTCACATATTCTGTCTCAACCTGTCTCCATCTGCTGAGAGATGTTCGCTCATTGAAAAAGTTGGGGAGTTGAGACTTTGAGAGTTTAATATATCGTGTAAAGTTTTTATATTACATATAAGGATGTTGGACCCACTGTCCCTTTTTCCCTCACGTTGACTATGAACCAACCCCATGATTCCTTTCCAACTCCGCCTATATATACACTCCGAGCTGAATGAATGACTGACGAAACTGTGAGATTTTTGGCTCTCTCCTTGGTCCAACTTATATGCTGAAAGGCTGATTCTATAGGACAGGAAATCACTTTCCAGACAGTATAGATTCTTCCAAATATTTTTACTAAAAAATATTTTTCCCGTTGCACTTCAACTTTTCTTTCTTATTACACAAGAGCTATAACATAGGAGCTATAATAAGTAAACTTTTAAGAGATACTACGAAAGGTGCAGAAATATTATGGCAGTTTTTAAATGTATAGAGAGATTTGATGGCGCACTATATAAAGTTTATTTGTGAATGTAGTCTCGTAGTGGGAATAGTAAAACTCATATGTGCGTATACGTATATATATATTTTTCTATGACGGTGCAATGGTATAAATGTGGTGAACGTAAAATTGTATGTAGTATTATTCATTTTGGAGAGATTGTGATGACATGGGATGGATGGCATTGGTTCTAATAAATAGTATTGAAATAAACTATATACGTGGGGAAAAATCTTTCACTATATATGAAGGATGTAGCTGTTTAGATGTATAGGAGCGGAGCTTGATGGGATATAGATATAAATGTAATTTATATATATCGCCTTCACAAAATTCTTGAATGCTTGGAGGGCATTTGATATATAGTTGTGACTGATGCACAACGGTCAGTTTACCGATTTTGGCGGCCCTTCATTTCGACCAAATTGAAATTGCTTTGTGAAGCAATGTAAT
>JAQFXU010003471.1:0-16128 GCA_034693705.1 Spatulosminthurus flaviceps | reverse complement strand
GATTTAATATATACATAAATGAAGACTCATATTACAATAAGAGGTGTGTTGTTATGTTGATGTTGGTGGTGGTAAGAGAGGTTTGAGAGAGAGAGAGAGAGAGAGAGAGATGAAAGGAAATGTTAAATTGCTAAAATGGGTAAAACGCTTTGGAAAAGACAGGAGAGCTCACGAGGCGGAAAATGTTTTTGGGTGCGATAAGGACGATTCATATCCATAGGCGTGAAAATGAGAAAGAAGGGAGATGAAACATTAAGATTGGGCAATAGACTTTTGGTCATGAGAGATCTCATCTTCCTCTCATTTTATTTTCGCTCTCTTCTCTAACCTAACAATAAACTTTGAGGAAGAAGAGCTGGTATCTGTTAAAGAAGATATAGGATTAAAGTACATGGCGTAAGGAGTAGTTGTATATAAGTTGTATGCAGAGGCACTAAGAGGATATTAAGTAAGGAAATATTTCAGAATTAAGTTGAATTTTCTAGAGACACGCCTTGCCACTGATATTCCTGTCTCACTAAAGATCCAAACACTTGATTACAGCGGAATTATTAGAAGGAAATGAGAAGTCAACTCTTGTGAGATTTTATGAGGAGTTTTAATAAGGAAAACATGAGTAAGGATTTTGTGAGGATTTTGTGTATGCACATTTTTATTATATACAAATCTTTGCAGAGTTTGGTTTGAAATTTAAAGGTATGTGTTACATGTTTTTTTCATGCGAGTATTAACATATTTAGTCCACTTCTTTCTCCCTGGACAAGGTTGAGGATGAGAGAGACATACAGAGAGAGAGAGATGAACGTGTGAAAAAAACGATGAACTTTTCAGATGATGAGACGCCTCTGGAGAAGTATTTTTTTTGCTTTATTATTGTTGTTCTCCAGAAAGGATCGATTCTCCTCCTCCCAAATTTGGGGAATGGAATGTTTGTGTGCATGCTTTTTTTGTTAATGTACTGTACTATGCAGTTGAGGATGTTTTTATTATATGAACTAGTAGTCTAGTGTGATAGTGTATTTAAATAGAAAAAAAGTAAATGGATGGTGTTTTGTGGCTCCAGTTCGGTGTTTGTTACTAAGATATGTTTTAAGTCCTAAGATTTATTGACGTTGGTTCTGTGCGGACCATTGTTGGTTGTCACGTCCTATTTAGACATTGTGGACACCTACTGAGTGTGTCTTCGGACAGGGACGACGGCAAAGACGGTTCTTCTAGTCTAGAGCTTCTACTGTAAAGAATGAATATTTTGTTCCTATTTTTCTTGAAAATTTCTGTCGGCTTCAACTTACAAGTTTAACTTCTGATGCTTCTGGTGCGGTCAAAGATTTTTTGGTTCAATTATAGTGAATATATGGGGGTGCAGTAAATGTTTATAGGGATGCAATATAATGTATCTACACTTGACTTGATTCAGTCTCGTTGACTTTTTGACGGGTCCACTTTTCCTAACTGTGGCGAGATACAGTACGGCTTTATCTGTAAAAGGATAAAAGAGGACCGATATACTTGTCATCCTTCCCACTACTGTCCTTGTGTATTTTGATCTCGGCAACATGTGTTTTCTAACCAACTACAACATACGCTCAACCTTCAATGCAGGCTTATTCTCCGGAAAAAACTGTACTAGTAAGGGAAGGAACATAATAATTTCCAGCATAAAATTGTAAGTTGTTGAAGATTGTCAAAGGAATGAATTGGAGGCTTGGAAGAAGAACCAGCTCTCTTGTTATGAATTTCCAGGAGTGAGAGAGAAATGAATGAAGTTTCCTATTCTCCTTCTCTCAACTTTATGGACTTGTGTGTGGACCTGACTGAAAAGTATGTGAAGGACTGGGAGTAGTTTCCTTTTGTCCTCATAAAATTCCGAGGCTTCTGTGTGCCCTCTGAGAATTGGGTTGTTTGATTGAAAGCAGTTTACTTTGTGGAATGGTTGGCTATATTATGACTATTATTTGACGAATTGTATGTATTTTGTGAACAGTAAATTTATGTTATTGTAAACGAGATTGAACTGTATTGAATAATTGAGGAATGAAGGAGAAGTTTCCTTTTTGGAGGAAACTATTTTTGTGTCGATAGATTTGTTGGAAGGTTCTCTCTCTCTCTCTTAGTCAGAAGAATTGATTCTGAGAACCTGAACTTCAGGTTTGGGAAATAATATTAAGCTTCCTTCGTTATAGATTGCTATCTAAAAATATAGTTTTTATGGAAGATTTCTTTTTTTCCTTCATGAGAATCATAGTTAATTCCTTGGGGTGCTGTTCATCCTGGGGAATTCCCTGGTTTACGAGATGGAAATGTTCGGGTGAAGATTTATTATCAATTATTTTTCCTATCTTGTGAAGATGATTCTTTTTATAAGTTATATGGTATGGTAGTACATACGAGCGATTGGTACCGGGGAAGAGGAGATTTTTCCTTCCAAGTTTAGTATCTATCTTGATAAGTGGCAAGCATTCCACCCTCCTTGTTAAGGATAAAGCAATGGATATTCAAGTTAGGGCACAAGAGGTTGACATCCGCTTGCCAATGAGTAAGAAATGAAGTTTTATTAGGATGAGACTGTTGCATAAATGATAATAAGTGCAGGGGTGGAAGAAGAAGTTGAACTACAAGGGGGAAGTACTTTCTTCCATCTACTACTCGCATTTTATTTATTTAGCATTTTCACAAGAAGGGTCAAGTTCATTGGAATTTTTGTGAGGGAGTATTTTTTTACATAAAATATATGGTCTTTCTAGATTGTGTATGCATTGTCGGTGCATTTAAGTAGTAGTATGAGAGGGGTTATGGGCAAGAAGAAAAGTGGAGGAGAGTGAATTTATTTGTTTGGGAGTCAATGATGTAACGCCTCCATGGCTTTCCATTGTCCTCAGATAAACTCTTGTCCCCCTCTTGCTGCTGCTACTGAATTGTTCATGGTTTTTCTTTTCTTGCTTTTTTCTCTTCTTAAATGATCACTGCTCACATTTGCTTATATATATGAGAGTGCAGGAGGTTAAAGGACTACTTCCTGGTTCCTTTTGCTGGGGTAGTCCAGGACCTGCTACATATGCAGAAAAAGATAGAGTGTTCATTAGGTTTGGGATACCATCTTATATTATGGTAGAAGGTATATCTACAGGTCCTTCCGCACAAAAGAAATAAATTTTACTGTTGTTTTTGGTTGTGGGAGGAAAAGGAAGAAAAGAAAGAAAGAAAGTGACTTAAGATGTTATACAGTTGCAGTTTTATATACAGTGAACAAAAATAACATGGGGTTTTATATACGTGCGAGAGAGAGAGAGAGGATTTTTATGAGGAAACTTGGGGAGGAAAATGATTGTATTTTGCTCTGTATTTTTGTGCGTCGCTCTCTCTCTCCTGCAATGTGCAAGTAAAGGGAAAAAAATGTTATAATGAGGGAAGTATAGGTTCTCGAGGACGTTCTCTGCATGTGTCATTTGTTTTGTATGGGAAGTTAGAAAATACATATATAAATACAACCAAGGGTGTAAGTGCGTGTGCGTAATGTTGTGTGACTAGATGAGATTAGATGAGGATCCCCCTTCTCTCTCTCTCTCACTCTTATGTGTCTTTTTTCTCTGTCCCATCTCTCGCTCTTGTTTATGTGTATGCATGCCAAAGACAATATCAGTCGTGGCGTAGTATGGAGGAACATTGCACTTATATATTTACGTTGATTCTTTATAAGTATGGTCCTGTGATATACATGGAGTTTCATTTGGAGGATTCATCACGTGGAATATGTGGTGAATACATGGAAGAAGTGCATCTGAGGATGATACTACAACAAGTGAGAAGATAACATAGTAGAGCTTATAGTTGGATTTAGAGATGTTGTCATCACGGAGGGATTTGATTTGCAGAGGGGCAACTGAACACAATGTCATGTTGATGATACGCCAAGAATTATGAGCCTGAATGTCAATGTTGCCGACTGAGCTTAATGGCTTCATACATGTCATGTGTACTATATGCTTGGAGTTTCCATCATGTTATTTCTATATACGACTGCTCTTTTCTCCTGTAGGGTCAGTCTCTCGGTCTTGTCGTATTTTTTCATCACTCCATTCTCCTCCAGCTGTCAAGGATTTTATTTATGTCTTGTAACTTTTATCTTGGAGAGAGGATTGATAGTTATAATCAATGGAGAATTATTGGAATTTGCTCTCGCTTGGAAAGTTCAGATACTTGAGTTTTACGCATATGTATATGTATTACAATGGATAGGACGGAATTGGTCTATACCTTAATAATGTCGTAGCATGTAGAAATGAAAAGTTTGCATTTTCTATTCCTACTAATTCTTAAGCTTTTTTTTGAATTGATTGAAAAATCCTTGAAGGTTTAGCAGAGCGTAAAAAGCTTCAGCTACTCCCTTCTTTTCTGCGTGCCCAAGCTCCTTTAACCTTCAGAAAGTTCATTCTCTATTATGGATGAAATGGATGGACTTATTTTTTTTACTATAGATACATAAATCCAATGTTATTTTCTTCATGAATTTCCTTACCTAGCTAAGTTTACCCCAGTGGGTGGCATGAATTTACTTTTTTCGGCTTAATTTTTCTACCCTTTTTTCATTGGACTAATATAATACATGAAAAACTTTTTTTTTGCCCGAAATGAACAAATAAGTTTCGGCTGAAAATTAAATTCAATGACTTTTTTCCTATATTTCTATACATTATACACTTAGCTATATATCTATACGTGTAGACATTGATGATTGAATGGACCATTAGAATTTTTTGTATGCCTGAAGGCAATCAGAAACCATTGTGAATCTGTTTTTGTGTAGAATGCTGAACAGATTGGGTAATCTTTTGATTTCCGGTGTCTCTGCTTCTTTCTATTCTACAACGATACACACTCACGAATATACATACAAAGTTGATGTTCTGCTCTGCTCATCCCTGTAATCTCATTTCTGTGGAAATAACCCTGAAGTGTTGTTTTGGTATATATAATGTGTGCGCAAAAATTGGGAAACAGTTTTTAGCTCTTGATTTCCGCTCTTTTTGTCCTACTTTATTCATATGATGAGGATGAGCTTTTAAATTTTGAATAGGCCTTTTGAAGCTCATGGAGATTTTTGGCTATAAATCTTTTAACTTTACTATAAGGGGTTGTTGGCTTCATGGTGGTTCTTATTATTTGACTAAGTGGTCACTATGATGGTTGTATTTGAGGGTGAATTCATTTGCCGGGGATTTTGAATAGCTGTTAAATCCTTTTGCACTATGTGTATGAATGGATGAGGAGTGCTATATTGGAGGGTAGTCGCTTGCACTTAGAGGGTGAGTATGAGGTGTTATCTTGTGTGAGGGGAATAATTGATAGGATTTTAAAGAGGCGCCATGTTGTTATTAATGGGAGAAACCCCGTTGGCCCTTTCTTAATTCCTCTTTTTAATGCAATTATAAGAATGAGAGGGAGAGGAGATCTGTAGTAGGAGCATGATTATTGAGGGGAGTGCCTCTGACTTCTGAATTACAATCACATGCTAATACGTTTCCTGTGTGTACTGGATCTCCTCTGCATTGTAATAATGTATAGTACTCGGCTGGGTCTACTGCATTAAAACTCCATACCTAAAACTACCAGCTCGTACATTTAGCTTAATAAGTATTCTGTCTGGGTGTGTGTGGATGGAAGCTTTTTAGTAAGTAAAGGAAATTACATAGAACTGAGACTGCACTGTTTTTAATCACCTGGAAATGGTATCTATGAGAAGAGAGAAGATGGAATGTATGATTTGATTCCAAAAGAATATCCTTTTGTATTTAACCTAGTATTTATGATATGAGTCCGAAAAGTTGGAATTAAATCATTTCAAGTCAAATAATACGTTATATAGCAATTTATTTTATTAAAAGAGATGTATTGAGAGAGAGAGAATTATTAGAGAATGTGGTTGCATGTTTATTAATGGAAAACATAAGTCATGGTTGTATAACTTGTATAGATGTTTATCCAAGGGAAAGCAATGGCTGCGTATAGAGTTGGTTTGTTTATATCCATAGAGCACTCGGCCCGATGATTATCTTGATTAATTTCCATAAGTGCGTACATACAAAAGCTATGGGGAGAGGAGTGAGTGCGTGTACGGTTAATTAATTACTGGTCTTTTAATTAATTTCGAATGGATTCTCTTTTATCACGGGCATTAATTTTTACAAGCATATGCCTTTAAATCTGCATTTAATTGTGTGTATATCTTCATATAAATATATCTATATGTAATATATACGGTCCATTAGTTTTTAGGAGCGCATTCTCTCTGTTTCTTTGGAACTTTTGGTAATTTTGCTCCAAAGTCCAGGCCAGGCTGTTGTTTACTGTCCTATATATAGCTAGGTTGTAAGTATGTGAATGTATTTTGTACATGAATTTGGAACAGGAAACAGATTGTTTACATGCTTTGCTTTTGGTGACTGCAGTTAGTTTTGGTTTATTAGTGAGTTTTCTTCTCAAGAGACATATGGGTGAGTTGAGAGTGATGGAAAGTAGAGAGGGAGGAAGGAAAAACGCTGTTTAAAAAGTCAATCGCATGTGCATATACGTATAGTGTTGAACAGGGCGAGTTGAGGACTATTTTTGGAACTGGATTTCCATTCCAGGTTTTTAACCCGTTTTTCTAGGTATTTTTTTTCTCTCTCTCTCTCGAACGTTTTTCGATAGATATGCATTGACGTTGTGCAGATGCAATGGGATTTCCCTATGACTCAAAAGTAAAAGGGCTACTGTGGTGCGTTTAAACTTCACGGGAAGTTATAACTTGTTTATGATGGGAATAGGGCGAGGGGTGGTGGCGAATTTAGAGTATTTTATTTATTTTTAAATTGTTTCATTTACAATCGATAAATAAAGTTATGTAGGAGAGAGATGGCATAGTTACATGGGAATACATATTGACATATAATTATGGGTAGACCAATTTAAGTATGTATTTCTATGTATAAATATATGTATACGTTTTTAGAAGGAAGGAAGGAGTAGAGGAAGAAAGGTCTGGAGGGTATTCCTCTCACGATGCGTCTCCTTATTTTGCCTTAAGACCGGGCATTAAGTTGGCTCCTGTGGTTCCTATACGCAGTCAGTCAATGCAGTTATGTATAGGTACGGCATGTTAAGGCGGTTGAGAGATGACTCATAAGTTGGGACCCTATGTACAGACTTGTAGAATCCGTGGTGGGGGTATATCCATGCTTTAGTGGTTGGTTGGTTGCATAAAGTTGGGGTATGGTATAGTTTGAGGGAGTGTAGAAATAACCGAATGTTGTTTCCTTTTCGGTGCTCAAGCACGTACGTTACCCGCATGGGTTTTCGGAGTTCCAGGGAGTTACTACTACACTCAAACGTACATATTTTATGCGTAAGGTTCTATATACGAAGTTGCGTATAACCTCATGTTTTAGAAGTCTGCTCTCAGAATAGGGAAATGCAGGCAGGCGGGTAGTAGGAAGCAGAACCGTACTTTTGGGTGTTATGCTGACTGCATTCTGTACGTATAGAAGAAGTAATTTTGGGAGAGGAAGTGCAACGTGCATTTCTTGTTCAATTCTCTCTCTCTCTCTTTCTCTTCAGTGTGCAGTTAAGTTTAGTCTTACACAGTCATCACTGTGGAGGATTGTGAGTAGCTTGCCTCGACTGCTCTCTTCCCTTTCTCTCCGGTTTTTCGGAGGTAGTGCATTTCTCGCAAGCAGTGGTTTACGCCTTACGCACAAGGGAAAAACTCAGTCCACGACTTTTGAATTTTAGTTTTTGAAACCCTCCTGCATGTGGAAGCTGCTACTCCAATATTATTTCAAGTGTAGTATCATTAACTTCTACTCTCTGTCTTTTGCTGCACGAAGGGTCTACTTATGTATACGGATACATAATTTTTGGATGTGAAAGAAAGTTTTGAGAACTTGGAATTCTTTCTTGTTTTCAAGTCAAAAGAAAAGGAAGGAAAGTTTAAAAAGTTTTTGGAGTGAAATTTTTTGAAGAAACTGAATAAATGGCTCAAGTGGGGATTGAAGCGTTAAATCAAAACTGATATGTTATAGAGAATCCCTATGTACATATGGTTTTCCTCTACTTTCATGTCAACTGGATGATCTGAATGTCAAAGTGGATTGTGAAAAAATTAATCAAAGTTTTTTGAGATAACTTTTGCGAGAGGGAGTGTTTTTGACTTTGCTTGCCTGCTTGCGTATGAAAGGAAGAGCTTGGAGATCACAAGTTTTAAGTTGAAAGTTGTATCTAAGTTCAAGCTCCGCTGTCTAGTGTAACCATATACATAGTAGACGAGACAGAGAGAAAAACACCTCTGGTGAAGTTTCTGCTATAGCCAAGTGTTAATTTTTTGTTAGTTTCTCTCCTCCTGCTTTACAATTTTTCTATTTCAACTGAATCTCCTCCTGGCTTTTGACTTCTGTTTATATGTATGAGTCTTCTGTGTAGTGGAGGATGGAGGATAAGATGAGAGACTTTTGGAAATGAAGTGAGAGGAAGGCAGTTGAGCGGTTCATGAGGTAGGGTGGGTGATATCAATTTCTGTGTCAACGCTCGGTTTAATTCTCAGCAACAAAACGCCACTGCTATATACTACTGCAATCCCAATCCTGGTTTTTTGTCCTTTTTTCCCACCACGATTTTTCGCCCACACATACAATTCGACAATTTTTTTTAGTTCCATACCAACACAATAGGCAGTGGATGGGAAAGAGTTGACTGTCTCTGGATGTGAGAGAGTCAAGTTGCGTGAAATTGGAAGGACATTTGAGTAATAAAGGGAGGAGGACTCGGATACAACAGATTGTCTTGAGAGCAACAATTTTTTTTACTCAAGTTGGCAAGAAAATTTCTTGAAAAAAATTGACATTTGAGCTGAGCTGGAAGAGAAAAAATGCTTTGTGAACAATGCAATATCTGTAATTTGTGAGACATATATGTAATCGAATGTATGTTGTAAGTTTATGACTGGTCGATTTAATAATTTTTGCTCGGAAAGCTGTCCCCCATATGTGTCCCTCTTTCTCTTGCTCATAACTTGATGTATTTTACATTAGGGTATGGCTCTGGTTGAACTTGATCTTGCTTATGATCACTGTTGACGAAGCTGTTGGTGACTTCGGATGGTAGCAAGTTTTTCTACCCTTCCTGGCAAATAAGGAAAAACTGTAAAAAGTAATTACGAGAACCAGTAGTATCTAGAATAGTGCTACTGCTACTGCTGTGAGGACGATAGTGAAGATGGTGCAGTAGAGAGACGAAGACAAAGCTGTAGAAGAGGGTGGAAGTTTTATAAACTATCGGACGTGTCTCGAATCACTTAAAATTCTTGTAGAAAAGTCATTTGTTGAGAGAACAAGTCCTTGCTGTTGGACTGTAAATAGAGGAACTTGAGTGTGACGAAGTGTTTGAAAAACTCCAAACCCATACAGTGTAGCTGCATGTATCTACATACATAGGAACTGAGAAAAGATAATTAGTTTCGGTGTGGTATTTATATATACTTTAACCTTCAGAGAGAAGCATTTAAGATTATTAACGTCTACTACAATTTTCCTTAAAGAAAAGTTTCTTTGAAGGGATTTGTCAACCGCTACTGTTCTCAAACTCTGCGTGTGTTTTTGTGTGTGTGACTGCTGGTTTTTTTCACGTAGCATAGAAGTAGAATAAGTTCCGAATTATTGTCAAACAAGTGAAGTCGTTTCCATAAAATATGATTTTTGTGCATAAATAAAAACCTCGGTCATGGTAAATTATTTGGGAAAGTTTGACGACAGCTTAAGTCATTTATCACACATTCAATGTGTAGGATTTTCTATATATGTGACAAAAGCTTTTTTGTATGAAAAGACTCAATTTTAAATTACAGAAAGATTCACTCAACTTAGTATGAAAAGAAGTTGTAATTAATTCTTTTGAGGAAACAATTGAGGACTTGATGATGAAAATATTTGAAAACTTGTCTCTATAATTATGGCCTGTATGCTGATGATGATTTGGAGTAGAAAGAGCGGAGAGAAGTGAGTTTGAGTCCTTAGGGTGTGTGAATAATCATAAGAGTAGGGAGAGAATAAGCAGGGGTATGTATACATGCTATGACATCACCATACTCTCCTCAAACCCAGGGAAGCAGGGAAAGGCATGGAGTTTGGAAGGGAAAGCTATGGGATAGGACAAAAGCTAGTCTGTTATGATGATGAATGCAGCAGGAGCAGCACTCTTTTCATGTATAACTACTACCACGGCTAGATCAGACTTTTGAGTACCTATTCTTGTTTGATAACTGTTAACGTTACAAGGGTGAATATATATATATATATATATATAGATATAGATACTGCGTAGTGTAGCAAAACCCCTATGAGACTTGCTATTGTGTCGGTAAAGGGCGAGTATTGAAATACATTGAGCTCTGTGTGTAAGTATACATCTGTGAAAGAGTGAGTCACTTTGGAAATGTCACCGGCAGTGGGTTCAGTCGGTGTTGTTGAATCAGACGATTCGGACGATGAAGGATTCTCTGCTCAGGAGGTAATGAAAAAAAAATATCTTTTCTCTATATCTAGCTGTTCTTGTCTAAATGATAACTAACGACTGTAATTTACTGTTTTTTCTGTTCCCATACAATACCACTTATTGAGTAAATGAGCGTAATCTTCTAAGTGTGTTCAAGGAAAGTACATTTTCTGGAAGTTGTTTTTAAGAGACTATTTTTGTTGAATGTGAAAACGTAAATTGAATACTTCAATTGAAGGTTGTGGATTTTTTCCATGTTAATGGAGTGGATAAGAAGTTTTGCATGGAAGTGTAAGGAGATTTGTGTGTTTCTTTGAGTAGTTTGTAGAAGAACTCTTGTGTCTATTGAAAGTTTTAGTGTTGGAACTAAATATGTTATTAGTGGATCTATAAAGAGGGTGAGACACGCTTCTATGGATCAATTCCTATTGATAATACATAGGTGCTCTCTCTCTCTCTCTACGTTCTTCTGATGATGAATTATTGGAGGAAAGAATTTTCTTTTGGATAGATATATGCAAGGGAATATCAAACGGAAGAACGAGGGATTTCCATTAGGGAAAATTACATGAAAAAGACTATTTTCGTGTATCCGGTGGAAGTGTGAATGAGGAGGGCTTGTGGAATTCGGGGCTGTTTTTTTGTACGAACAGTGTATGGAATTTACTGGAATATATTCTTAAAGGCACTTTTTATGCACTTATTTTATATACTTATTTTAGGTATGTATATTATATAGATAGTTCCGTGCATATCATGTAGAATAGCTTTGTAAGGAGAAAGCAGGATGAAGAAAGTACTGGAAGAAACCTGGCTATGAAATGACTACAGATATATAGTCAATTTCTTTGTCATGGTAAAATATTTTATTTTGAGATGGTGAATGAAAATGGTTTGAAAAAAAGTGAAAAATTGCAGTGTATTGGTGCAGTTTGGGATTGAATCGTCTTGGGTTCCCTCACGTTCTTCATTTATTGTGAATAGGTATAAGTATATGCATATATTTATAACTTGTTCAATTTGTGCTGATAGGAGGGAGCGGGTTGCATTTACGTCCGGTGATTTTTCTTGTCACACAATCTCTCTCCTTTGCTCTCCCGTCCTTATTCCTTCTCTTATATTCCGAAATGGGATTCCGGGTGTGAGGAAGAATAAACTATGCTTTTCTTGGCTTTAAAAAGGGGACTACTTTTGTGTGTGAGAAATTTTTACAATGGGATCGGAACGTTTTGTTCAGGCTCGCTCATACTAGAGTAAGTGTATGAGTGTGTACACTTGTCCAATGCAATTCTGGTGATAAAAAAAGGATGCAGTCTTGCATGGATGCATGGATTCCATGGTAACACTTTTTTTACAGCACCGTGTGTGCATAACCTATTATATGGAAATATGCATTCCAGTAGAAGGAATAGATTTGAGAGCTCATATGCAATAGATAAAGTCACGTTTGACTACACAGTTTGGGTCTGTACTTGACTTGGAATAATCATTTCCGGCGGTAAATTTGTGATTTATGAGTATTCTCATGTAAATAGGGACTGTTGGGAGCGGGCGGCTGGTTGTTGTTAGGTTATAGCTTTAAAACCTGCGTCTATTGTTGCATTTCAATGGAATTGAGCAATGTGATGTAGTTTGCAATAAATTCATGTCGGTTTTTAAGGGTAAAAAAATCCAGGGCCGTTGAACTACTATACTACTGTTTGTTTTATGGAGGCGGTGTGGGTTTCTTTCTCCCTATGATTATATGGCGGTGAGGTTATTATCGAGGCGCTACGAACGACGTGTGTTCGCAAACCTCATTATGACAATTATCTCGAGGATAGGAGAGGAAATGAATTTACAACGGTGGAGTACTCCTCTAAATTCATGTCCGCGTGGTTTACGTATAAATATGCGTTCCGAAGTAAACTGACTATGTTTTTAATGTGAGAGATATAGAGAGACTAATTATTGTGGTTTTTACGAGACTTTTAGGTGTATGAGAACCCGTTGGAGCCTTATTTGTCAGATTCTTTTACAAATGAATCCGAACGTGTAGGTAGATGTAGAATGCACACACGTTTTTTAACTTAAAATAGATGTAAGGGAGTTTATATGTATAAGTGTGTACTGTACGTGAGTGCATTTAAATGTATATGAGGAAGAGAAGAGTAAATACTAATTAATCTAGCAACTCGATCTGCAGGGAATGGAATGAGAGGTAAAAATGTTTAGCGTATATAGTATCAAGAAAAATAGTTACAGTTACTTTACTTTTAGAGCTGTATCACATGCCAAAATGCCAAAGCTATGAAATCCTCAAGCTAACACAATGACATTAAAGGCAAATACGTGATTAGAGCTTTATTACAGTTGGTGAGAGGATTTGCAGGCATTAATTCCATTCTTTTTTCAGTATTTACTTGGGAAATGTGTTGTATGTTACATATATGGACTATTCCTAGCTATAGATAATTATATAGGTAAAATACTACGTGTGTTCTCCTAGCTTTTTACAGGGATAGGGATAAAACACGTGAAGGAAGAAACGTGTGAGTATTTCCTTTTTGGTTATGTCAACGTTTTTCCTCTGTCTCACCCTCTCTCTCTCTCTCTCAAAGTTCCTAATTCTTTTTAGCTGAGTACACAAAAGAATGTCTAAGGAAAAGAATTGCTCGGAGAATTAGTGTGAACTGGTAGTTTCTCACAGGATGGATGATCATTGTCGTATATTTAGTATGCCATTAGTGCGTTACGCACGCTCCCATTGTTCCCTGTGAGAGTACCTTTATGGCCGTGGGGAAGAGGCAAATCTCATTTTGCGGATGAAACTTTATTTTCCAAAATAGTCATTTTAAAGTTATATTGTCATTCGTAAGGATAAAAGTTCCTGCATGATGAAATGAAAGGATTGCAGTATCTATATACTAGTGCCAGTGTATAGAAGCATTTCCATCTCCATCATATACCAGAACATGTTTGTGTGCATAAGTAATGTTATTACTTTTGGTAATGCCTTTGAGATTCGTTTTCTGAGAAAATCTTATTATGATAAGGAAATTCCATCTCTGGAGTTTTGAGTTGTTAGGTATGCACCCTTCCTTCTTTTACTGCGCTTTTGTTGTAACCTTCAGGTTCTTGTACCCTCGCCAAATGGAGATAGACTAATGAGCAAATTTGTCATCTCTATGTTGACTTTGGGCATAGGGAACGTATGTAGCGATGGAAATATTATTAAGATTGACATTGCTTTTTTGGCTGACGAAATGCATACAAAAGCAGTTTCTATATTTGCCGAAGCACAGAGCTATAGTGCTGCTACTCCATGCAATGCAGTGGAAATGAAATAATAATGCGGAGCTGACTTGACGAGTTTCCAGTGTCATTGCCAACCTTCACTTCACTGCTGCTCTATTCAAGTTCAAGATCAAAGGTGGTCCTGATATTTTTCTTAAAATCAGGATATAGTTGCATTTAGGGGGTGTTAAGCTAATGAGTGCTTTTGTGGACAGTTCCAGAATGCAATGAGAAGAAGAAGAAGGTGAAAGTGAGGCTGAAAGGATTTTTTAAGGATATCTTTTGAGAAGGGCGAGAGAGTCACATTCAATTAATTGCCTTGACTCTCATTTCTTATGTGAGGAGAGTTAAAAGGAGCGAAGGTGATGACAGTTTGTAAGAAAAGTGTTCCTTTTTATGGTGAAGATGTAATAAAGGGAAAGAGAGTAGTAAGTTTTGTTAGTTAGGTGTATTAATACTGTTAGTGTGAGGAGGGTATAGAGAGAGAGAAGGAAGGTGTAATGTGTAATGCAGGAATGTCTTGGAGGTGATTATGCCTAATGGGTTGAGCATTAAGGAAGGGAATAAAATTTAAAATCTGACATTAATACCACAGCTTTGACAAGTGCGTGTGATGGGAGTAGAGAAGAAGGGAGGAATAGGAAGAAATGTCGTAGAGTAGAGATTCGCACTTCTTGTGCTTTCCTTTTTCGTAGCTTTTTATTTGAGTATGCATGGCCATGACCAACTATTATTATTATGCTCATTTTGACAGAATTTACTCTGAAGCTCAATGAGTTTTCATGTTATCAACAAGTTTGTTTGTCATAAAAGAGAGGAAGAATTTTTCTCCCGTTCGTACATTTACCCCTAAACTCATTTAGGAAATGAGAATAGCTGTGTACTTATAGAACGATAAGAAGACCTGGGAAGGAGTCAACTTTTGGATTTAGTGTCAAATTGTCAGTTGGTAAATCAAAGTAAGCTTCTTTTATGGGACGAACGGGAAAAGCATATCTATGGTTTTGGAACACTGGCACCCGCTCTACATCCATTGAGGTGCATTGGAACTTGTTACACCTGACATAGATAATTAGTAGTCTATATAGGAAGCTATAGGAATCATTACTATAATTTTCATTAAATTGCTAGACCGTAGAATGATCAACGGTGCTCTCACTGTTTCTTGCGAGTGAATGGAAAAATCCAGCTGATATTTTTAATGGGACTTGATTTTTTTTATCCAAAAGGATGTTACTGAAAGAGTTTTTTGAACGGATTCGGTCTCAATGGGAGATTCTTAAGGATGAAGGTTTTAGCCCGTGTGTACTAGTAGTGGTGGTGGTACCTATCCGTGAAAGGATGGGGAGAGATGTTCCTTTTCACTCCGGAAGCCTGTGTAGATGTTCATTTTGTAAAATAATAAAAAATGTTCTTACACGGTTCGTTAGCTGACATTGACAGGAATTGCTCATTTGGGCCTTGTCATTGCTCACCATAGGTTTTGCTGTCCTCTTAATCCCTTTGCTATACTTTGTACAAGTCAAGTTGAATCTTACTCTCTGTAGAAGCTATATCTAGTACCAATTCAATATGTGCTACTACATTTGTATGAATGTTGCACGAAAATACATATACGTACAAATGACTTGACTCACTGTTGAAATTGATGGTTGGTATGGAAGTTGCTGCTTGAGTCTAGAGAGGATTGCTTTGTGAGAGTAAACTCGTTACTGATAGGCAGGGACCGTAGTGTACCTTAAGCTTTTGATCATGTCTGTGTGCTAAAGGTGGATTGAGAAATCTCTTACTGTCTGATTTGAATCCAGGGATAAATTAATGTTGAAGAGCACGGTGTTGTACAGTTGTACTTCTGGGCCTTGTGATTACTCATAGAAGGGCTCCATACTATACATCACTAGATACTCGATATGTAGTTTAGTTTAGCAGAAGATAAGAATAGGTTGTGCACGTGAAACTGTCTAGTCATTTAGTCTTGTATAGACAATCTCCTCCTCGTGGTTTCCTCAGTATAATAGAAGGATTCACCCTAGAAATTTTGGGTGATGAGTAAAGGCTGTGGTGATTTATATACGTATACATATGGGAAATGAAAAAGATGAGGAGATTTACAACAGTTGTGTTCTTGTTAGCCGAAAAGGAAATTATTCGCACGTGTCGTTGTGGTAGGAGTACCCGGATAGTTGTACACAGCTGAAGTGTAAAACATGTTGCGTTGATTTTAGTTTCCTACTAGTGTGCATGTATAATAAATGGAAGGGATGTATTTACATGATTGTTTACGAGAAAAATAAGGGTAGCTCTCGTAAATTTCATATATGCATAGATATA
>JAQFXU010003470.1:0-16131 GCA_034693705.1 Spatulosminthurus flaviceps | reverse complement strand
TGTGGAATTGTGATAGTACCCGATTGGCCGACACAGGCCTGGTTTCCAATGTTTCAAAAGTTATTAGTGGCCCCTGCATATAATTATGATTAAACCGCAAGGTAAGTTTAGTTTAATCATTTAAATATACACAAGACGATAAAAATCCTTGACACTTACAATTAGCACCAAGGGCCAGTAGTCCCCAGCGTACAACGCGTATTAAGATATATAATCTTGCCCCCCTTACTGATATTCCAGCAGTTATGTTATCCTTCTAGTAATTGATACATATTTCAAAGCAGCCCTTTCAAAGTTTTCCTATAATAACAAGAGCCAGTAAATATTATACTATTATCGTTTGAATCATCGTAAGCGCTACACCAACATTTAATTAAATCACAAACCAGTTAAGTGCTCAAGTTATGAAAATAAATGGGTGGTAGAGCGATTTATTTGTTCAAAAAGGTACGTTACATATATTTAGAATTAGATTGGGTTTACCAACGACGAGAATGCTAAAGAATATTATTACAGCTATTATTACAGCTAGGGGTTACAGCTGAACAGATCATATTCATTTGATACATGCACTTACTTTTAGCAAGCCAAACTTTATGTAATCATGTTTTTAAGGGAATATTGTATGGTTCTCTCTTTAAACCTCTCTCTCTCTCTAGACAATCCTAAAGTTAAACTCATGCATATTGCTCTTAAATACATAAATAAGACAAGTTTCCCACATTTTAAGCCTTTTCTCACACCACTCGAGCTCTCATCTATTTTTAGCAATCTAGCTTCACTTTACAGCATTTCCTTCAGCTCTCTCAAGTCTGTCAAGTCTCACAATCAGGCTGGCATCTCATAAGTCATACACAGTCTCACTCTCACTTCAGCATTATTTCCATCTATAAATCTTCTTCACATTCGGACCTTTTACATATATGTTAAATCACGAAAATCATTTCAAAATAATTTTTATATCACTGTGTCACAAGGGAACTAAGCATACTGTGAAGCACACTAAAGTGAAATATTTTTCCGTTCTTGTATAATCAATGAAGCTATGCAATTTATCAGTTAGGAACGACTTAATGTGTCGTCAGTGATTATTTACTGTACGTTGGTGCTTGTTGACGATTAAACTGCAACAGACTGCTATAAGTGTCTTCGCCCGTTAAAAACAAGGGATTTTAGGATAAATTGTTAAACATATAGTAACTAAAGTTGACATGTAAACTTTCCAGTTTTGATAAGATAGCAAGGTAAAACGTATTTCAAACGTTCGGTTCCCATTATAACTTCACAGAGTTTATAAAATCCTTATCGTATTGAATTTGCTGTGAAGTGTGAAGTTTGTGGTTTCACATTAAACATTATTTGAAAAAAAAGAGCTGAGATAATAAATGACGGTTGCTATAAAAACGGATGAATAAGTTATACAAGTACACAGTTCTGCACGCCGAACGTTTGGGCGAGGAAATGTAAAATTGTAAAAATAGACAGCGGTAAGCGGTAAGTATAGATACACACATATATTATTTTCCCACTGCTAAAAATATCCCAAATCTATTCTTACACAAGAAAGTCAAACTCATCTCACACTTTGAACTTGTAGGCTGTAGGAACACAAGGCTAACGAGAATGCCTTCCCTGCCCATCCTTGAATTAAGTGGAGAGTCCTTTGAGTTAAATGTAGAAAATATCAACTCAGTTCTCAATCAGGCGCTAAACCTTCCAATAGTTGTGCTTTCCATTAATGGAAAAATCCGAGAGGGAAAATCCTACCTTCTTAATTTCTTCATCCGTTACTTAAGAAACAATGGAGGAGCCGGTTGGTTCGAAGCTGACTTGCCAGAAGAGCAAATGTTCAGTTGGAGTAGCGGCTCTGATGGTGTAACCCAAGGAATTCAGATCTGGTCCGAGCCATTCCATTGTTCCGTGGGCGGTCGAAGGGTAGCTGTAATTCTTCTCGATTGTCAGGGACTTTTTGATGAGCACACAACCAGACAACAAAATCACGCTATCTTTGCTCTCAGCTGTCTCCTCTCATCCGTTATGATTTACAATGTCATGAAAAAAGTCGAGGATGATTTACTCGAGAAAATTGACACATTCTCCGCGTACGTCAGAGATGTTTCAATTATCCGTCGTCGAGGCTCCCGGGATGGTCGACTTTCCTTCCTCTTTCTTCTCAGAGATTTCGAATTCGTGAATGAATTCGACTTTGGATTCCACAACCGCCAGGAGCAGCCAGAACCACCTAGTCGTGAAGGATTTGGAAATTACTACGGAAGAGTATTTACTCAAACACCGGAAATGACCGACGAGAATCGAAATATTCGCCAAACAATTGAAGATTGCTACCAAAATATCGGCATGTATCTTCTGCCTCATCCTGGAATTGATTTCGTCGAAGACTCTAATAATAATCAACCGCGGGATGTTTTCCGTACAAAACTGGAAGAGCTTGTTGTCCACGTGATGAGGCGCTTGGTAACAAAACGAGTAGGAGGATTGGAAGTCACAGGTAGCCAATTAAAGAACTACGTTCAAGATTTGGCGGCAATTTGTCAAAATGGAGAGTTCCCAGATTCCCCCTCAATCCGACAAATTACTTCAAGGTTAGAGAATCGTGAGGCCGTGGTCACAGCATTGAATTGCTTTACGCAAAAATTCGAACGTTTTTTTAACACGGAAAACGGAAGAGCAGGAGTTACTGACGAAAATTTTTGTTTACGTTATCAACCCGCGTTGGATGAAGCTATTAGGAATTTTCACATCCGTAGAAGCTCTGAACAGGGAACGTCTTATCAATCGTACCTCGAAGACTTAGAAGCTCAATGTCTGAGTCATTTTAATAACCACTGCTTTCCTTTGAATCAAAGTAGAAGAAAACAAAGACTCTGGAAGAATACGGCTATAGGTGTTGGTGCCGCTGCCGCGACGGTCGCCATTGGTTACGGGGGATACCGAATCGCGACAAACCCGGCTGCGCGTCGTGCAGTAGAGCGCGGTATAGAGACTGTGAGAGAGGTATTTCAAGCTGTCCCAGCACAGCGCGGTACAGCGATTGTGAGGGAGGTAGCCGAAGCTGTCCCAGCGCGTAATCCATTAACTGAAATTGTAGCCACCCCCGCAAGTACTCTGGTCAACGACGCAATGAATTCTATGCAACTTTCAGCCTTAATTACCGGAGTTTCGTTGGCTTCTGAACTTTACAACCATTTCAATGGCCGTGGGTGAGAGAGGGAGAGAAGAGACCAAAATTAGTTTGTTAGGGCCAGTTGTTCTAATTTTTCCTATTCATTACATACCTATATAAGCTTGTTTATAGAGGAAGCGTCCCCTTTTCTCCCATTTTGACACGGTTGGTCACAATTGTCCTACTTTTCCTCTTTTAAAGGAACAATGTTGTTATAGTATTTACGTAAAGGACGTAGTACATTAAAAGTTTCAGAAAGTTTTTATAACTTGGATGTACGCATTTCTGATTAATTACTTATAGCCATCGCTCATATACATAACAATTTTGCATATTAACTCATTTGTTGTGTTTTGTATTTATCTGTGTGCATTCACCAAACCGCGTAGCTGTAGCTACTATACTCTGACTCTATATCTCTGAAAGAGAGAGAAAGAGAAAGAAATACATTTATTTCACTGCTACCATTTCGGTAGTTGCCATTAAGACAATGTATAATAACACATTTTTTCCTGTTAAAAATATTAAATATTAGTTTGAAAAGAATAATAATTTCTATATACATTTAAGCAAAGGAAAATATGTCGTAAATTCCCACTACACAAGCAAAAAGTAAACTCATGCTCTATGGAGATGATACTAGCAATAAGCTCCTCATCATGAAAATCCACGCAAGAATTATCAAGTTTTAGAATCACGTTACAATAACAAAGGCCAAACTTACGGTAGAGTTTTTTTTTATAGTGTAACATGTAACCATTCAAAATGTACAACGTACTTGTGATTCCTTTATAAAAAATCATCCACACGATTTCCACAGAATTCTTGAGGTTGTCATGTCGGAGAATGAAACATCCAGGCTTCTCCGTCCGTTATGATGAATGCAATAATCACACGCAGATTCCTTCCCCCTTGGGTAGAGCAGAACGGCTGTGCGAAAACCGAACTCGGGTTTGTGTATAGTCTCCGAGCTTGAAACGGCTCTCAATACTGGGAACTTCAACTTTCTCTATAGCTACCTCAACATTATTTTTAGACGGAGCAGGAGCACTGGGCCAGAATCCATATCCAGTTTACTGGGACCTTAATATTCCAGAGTATCATAAAAACTTTTACTTCCAAAGCGAGCTTTAAAATCCCCATTGGGCAAAATGGTAGCAGTCACTTTAAGTTCCAGTAATAAAACTTCGGAGGAAAAGAAAGAGTCAAAAGATGATTCTTTCATCGTACAGTTGGAATCTCCAACAGGAGAAAGTCTGTGGGAGGGGAAAGTACTGGAGAGTGTCGTACAAAATTGTCAAAATTTTGTTTTGCGAGTCTTCACAAATGGTATAAAAAATAATTTTTTAATTTTAGTATTCCTAACCATGAAATGAAATAGGCAAAAGTTATTAAGTAAATTCCATATTTTATGAATCTCTATAGTTTACGACCAGACTGGCATCAGAGCGGTGCTAACCGACGAACAGGGGAAAGTCCTAATTCAAGTCAAAACTTTCACTGCTGGGGAGAAAACACCACAGAGTGGGGTCAAATTCACGGATGTGAAAGGCAACACTTTATTTACGTGCCAAGGGAAAGAAAATGTGAGTTTTGGAACAAAGAATTTTATCTTGAAATAAAATCTCTCAGTTCAAGTGTATACAAATTTAGTTGCAAATTTTTTTCAGATTGCTGTTACTGGAGCCGGAGGTGGACATTTTGGCTATTTGAAGAAAAAGGGTGGGAAATTTGGAGCCCGACCCTCTGAAATTGAAGGCTTGGCAAAAATGGCCATTAAAATTGAGAGTCTGGATTTTGAGAGCTATTACTTTGACTCCAATGGATTTACCATTGGTTTTGCTGACCAAGTTTGTGAACTTGATGAAAATATCACGACCCTCAAATTTGCATCCTGCTTGGATCCACACACCAAATCTTTGTTGATTGCAGCGTCGTATTATTTGGTAATTTTTTATCCCTCCATTATTACGAACTTCAAAAAAATTAAGAGGTATTTGTAAAAATATGCAAATTTTTTTAGAACATTTTGTCAGCGTCAGAATTCCAATCAACCTCTGATCTTTGCTGGTTCAATAATTGGAAGTTACCCTCAATGCCGATGACGGTAGCAATTTTGCTTTTAATACTCTTTGTGTATTACATTTATTGTAATCAATTTGCTCCCGGCAAAAATTCCGGCAATTACAATCAAAATGGCTTTGATGTGACGCTTGTAACGTGGGAATCACTTGAAAAAAAATTTGACGACAATTAACAACGGATTGGTCAGATAAATATTTCACATTATTATTACTGTAACCACTGAAAATATACGTGTACATTTATGTGTAGGTAATAAATAATTATCACTCCTATCGTCAAAAAAATTATCATCATATTTTATCATTACTTTGATAATTGGCTAAAATCGAAACCAAACTCATGGGTTCCATTGGATGATTTTCTGTCCCATTCAAAATACCCTGCTCCTTTGTAAATGTGAGGCTCATTTTGGTCACTAAATCTTGAAACATTTCCCCAAATATCTTCCTAATATTAAATTCACCAGAACTATCTTTTTCTCTATCACAAGTCAAAGCTAGAGATCCATCGTCAAAACGATGATCATAACCCAAACGCTGAATCAAAATACCGATACTTTTTTCCAAGGAAAATGTTCTCCCTTCAGGATCTGGCTGAGGAAGAAAAATATTTGCCAGAAGAAACATGTCACAAGGGCTGGGTTTCGTGTGCTTTAAAGTATAGTCTAGAATGCCAGATGAGCTTCCTTGGTTGTGAACATAGGAATTCAACGGGAATAACAATTGATTTAAATGATGATGTGCAGTTAAAGAAAGCATTGGCATTGTGTCAGAATTCCCTTCACATTTGGGCTTTTCAAATAAAATTTTAAATTTCGTAACCACTGGTAAATTATCCTTCCCTCCTTGGCCAACTCCCCGGGAGTCATCCTGGCTGATGATTCGGTCAAGCATTACTTCTAATTGACCTGATTTTAAACTTGTGAGGCCGCCAGGCTGCGCTGCTAGTAAGGTCATTCTTAGTGAGTCATCCTCAATGAAAGCGGATGTAGCCATTGGGTAGTAATTTCCTTGAGGTGGGAGGTCCGGCAGGCGTTGGCGTTTCATTATCTATAGAGATCCAACACCAACATGATTACATAATTGAATTTAGCACCGTTGAGACTGAAAATTTTTGAATTTTTTCAATAAATATACCTGAAAACCATTACTGTCCGTGTAAAAAATGTCGGATGAATTAATGTTCGTATTTACTTGCATTATCATCTCGTAATTTTCCTTTTTACTAATATCAATCAAATTTTCAATGTGAATAGCATTGCTCTCGAGACCTGTGGGTAATAATTTTTAAAGTTAAAAAAATTCATTACTATATTTAATAATTATTATGTTGATGGGGTTCAAAAAAGGAATGTGGGGTCACATACCAAAATGACTAAATAATGACACACGATTTATCACTGTATCGTAGTAAACCTGGAGATAGCTTTGAAATCCACCCTCAATTGCAATAATGATTGGGCTCGAGTCTGTTATTAGTGTTGTTACGGGACGATTGGGACGGAATAAGTACAGGCCAGACGAATAGGTGGAGTAGCTGTTGTGAGAAGAACAACGCTTAGATTAATCAAGTAATTATTTTTGTATATTCTATTTGTTTACAGTGAAAAATGTATTTAATGGGAAATTGCTATTGTAGTCCTTACTATTGAAAAGTCAGGTCCACCGGGATCTTTTTCCCATTCATTAAAATCTGGTTTAAAGTCCCACTGGTTGAGTTGAAAGAGAGTGAAAAAATTGCATTGGAAATCTTAATATTATTACTTGAATTCACAAAAGTTTTATCCGAGGAAAAATTAAAGGCCGCCCGAAACTTGGCGGTAGGCTCGAATCCAGGTGAATTAAACATTTTTAGTTTGACTTGAGATTCTGGCCTGAAATTTAAAAAATGTTAAACCTCCTTAAATTTCACTTGTATAATATGGAATGTAATTTATTTTAGACTGTAATGGTAGAAATTTACAAACCTGATGGCATAGACAATTTTGAAACTCAATGTATTTAGGGGACCAAAATTAGCCAAGAAAGTAAGCTCGAATTTGTCATCACAAGATATGAGTGTTTTACTTTGGTTGTTAAATTCAAAAATTGGTAGAATCTCACTGGGCATTTCCTTCTCATGTCCTCCGACAGTATACACCTAAGTAAAAATCAAGCCATGTAACTTCTAATCCTTAAAATTATTGTGACACTACCACGCGCAAGTGCCCTCAAAAACAGATTTTCCTTACCAAAACATTTGGGTCCGACACATTCAACCGAATGAGCTCAGCACGGGCGTGAGCCAACGGATTAAAAACGGAAATCACAACCTGAGGATTTTCAGCGTCAATTTGAAGGATTTTATTCCTCCACAAATCATCATGAGCCCTTCGAAATGCCAAAGGCTCTAAAAATGTATCATTTGCTGAAATGGCCGCCAAAGTTAGACCGCCATTTTCGAAACTATGTAATCTCGTTAGAAAGTGCAAGCATAGCTGAGACACCTGTTGGCTATCTTCCATAGCTTTATGCAGCCTGGTTAATATTAAAGTTAATTTTGAAAGTAATGCAATTAAGAAAATATTATTCAAAAAATCTGTTAAAAAACCTTCGAGAACTATGCCGAACCACATCGTCAGTAGATGTCCCTGCAATTGCATCGTGGTGTTGAAATAAATGCAAACTCCTTCGGCTATCCATAACTTTGGCTAACAAATCAGTAAGGAGATCATCATCCAAGGATTGACCCATTTTATAAACTTGGGCGACCATGAAACTAAATAGTATTTGAGCTGACCTAAAATAAAAAAATTCATTCGCTTTATATTACTTTTTTTGAACATAGAATAAGCTTATGAATTATTTTTCTTACCTCACTTCCGCCATTAGCTTTCTCTCCGTTACTTTGTGGTACATTCTCGAGCTGAAATAGCCACTCCAATAATCCTCCCCTAAATCTGCATATGGAAACAAATCTCCCGTTAAGGATTCCATTGTGATATTTAAATCACGCATATCCAGCTTCACCGCTGTGAAGTATTCGTCTAGTGTGCTAATTTGAAGCTACAAATTAAAACAAATTGTTCCACAATAATTGAATACAGTTGTTTCAACATATTTAAATTCGAATGCTTATGTACCACATGTATACCTCGGTATTATAATCGTCTTGAGAATTTATTAAATCCATGATGCTCTTTAAATAGCTTAGGCCGTCATTCCACTCATATTCAGAATTCCACATGAAATCACCTCCAATCGGAATGAATAGATTCTTAGTTTGATAGTACATAGATTGTTTTCGTAATTGTTTGAGTAAATTCAAAGCCCTGGAACCATTAGAAGACGGAAATAATTATTCTGCAAATTGTATTATTAGGGTGTTATATTTTTGGTACGCTTAATTATAAATTATTTTGGAAAGAATATTTTAAACTTACTCCTCATCCATGGTATCATCAATTGTCACATTAAATTGCCTTTCTCCAGTCATTCCTTCAGTCAATATCTTGCACGATTTACTCTCAGGTCCGCACGAGTGGGAAGTGTCATAAGCAAACGGTAGAACGTGAGTGAGCAAGCCGTCGTCATGAGTGTTCCATGGCTGTTCAATCCATTTGAACTCCAAATTTCTCTGCTCTGCTAAATAGTTTTTTAAATGGTAATCCATTCTTAAGACAACGGTATTGTCCATGCCTGATAATTTCCGGAGATGAGCAAAGGACTGAGACAGGCCGAAAGGATCGATTTGCCAGCCATTTCTAGGAAAAATAATTATTGGTGTTGATTAGATCATCATTATTTTGTTTGGCTCTACAGGTAAATTAGTGAAATGTTATATAGATATATTTACGCACTTCGGTGTGTAATTCAGATGTTGCTGGAGCCATTGGTGACCTTCGATCATTTGTGTTAGGAAGGGCAGGAAATGAACAGAGGCCTCGTCCGGCATTACCCAACCCCCGTCAACAAATTCCAATTGCTTCGATTCTGCAAGTCTTTGCAAACAAAAACGTTTTTACGAGTTCTATATATTAAATATATTAAAAACTACTGGGGGAACATTCGTATACAAGGGTAGTACTGAACTATATAAGTATACCTTCTTACTACAGTTTGACTCTCCTCGTCAAGATCCTTCCACCATAAATCGAAGAAAGCAATCTCTGCCCATACAAAACGTAGCTGAGGATCTTCTATCAAATTATCCAGCATTCGATCCAGTATCTTTTTGGTGTGGACTGAGTAGTACATTTCGAAGGTGTAGACCCAGCCTTGATCAAGAAAAGTCACTTATAACCACAAAGAATTATTATTTTTCTATTTTTTTTAGAGCTAGCGAACGAAAAAAAATAGGGACAAAAATAAGTAACCTGCGTCATTATGAGAGTGAGGGACCAAAAAAACCCGCAGAGTATCCTCCTCCTTCCATGTCACATCTTCAAGGTCTTTTGTCAACAAGGGATTTGAGGCTATGTCACAATACTGGAGAACCCTATTTGCTCTTTTTAAGTTACAGTCCTCAATGGCATTTTTAAATGCTGTGGATGACTAAACGGAAAAATTAAATGCGGCATCAATATTGCTTCATGTAGCTATAGAAATTATAACGAAGAAACTCTTCCAACGTGTTCCTTAAAAGCAATATGTAGTCAGTAAATTGAGTAAATAGTAATAGTAATAGTAATTAGTAATATGTATTTTAATATAAGTGATAATTTAACTTCAATGGTTACCAAGCAATTCTTACATCAATATCACTGGATTGGAAAATCTGTTTGCCGGTTGAACAAAAAGCTTTCCCTGGGTCCGGAATATTTATGTCCCCATCTTTATGGCCGAGAGAATAATTTATGAGGAATGGTAGATAAAAAACCAAATTTAGTAGATACCTTCTCCCTGACTTGTGCATAACTCAGTCTTTCTATCACTATCCACACTAAAGTATAGTTTAACAAGTATAGATATACACTGGCCAGTATCAACGAGACAATAACATTATATTCGACCATTGGCCAGGAGACTTATTTTTTTCTTTTATCTAATTTATATGATTATCGAAATTATGACATATATATACAGATTACCAGTACTAGCATAACTTTCCGTTTCATATCAAATGTTACAACATTTACGCTACAGAAGCATTACTACTACACATCCATAGTGCTGACGGGGAAGATTATGTTGACTCAACCATTGTCACTAGAATAAATATTGTTTTTGAGCATAAAATTTATTACTACTACGTGATGACACTCCTGTCTGCAAAGACACGTTCCCAGCAAAATTCTCCAGTCCATTAAAAAATATAAAAAATGTATACACGTGTTAGGGCAGGTTGGCAGCTGCTTGCAGTTATGCAAAAACGCTGTTGTGTAAATACGCGTTTTAGGGCTTGTGGAGGCAGGATATAAGAAAGTTACTAAGATAAGTTTTTTTCTTAGCACTAAAATGATTCTATTAATTATCAATAATGCCTAGAAGTGCAATAACCTTGATTTTACTGCCATAAAAAGGGAGTATAATTTTCGGAAGCAAAGTGTAATAATGTAAATGAAGAATAATAATTTGCGGTTAAATATGCGTTATAGAGATGCCAGTAGTGATGTTCAAGGCTTGGGGGCATGGTGCTTCCAGATTGAGAGTGTCAATAATATTTGCACAAATTGTATGCGTTAGTCTGTTATTATTTGCCACATTTAGATTCTCGGGTAGGGCAGCCCCCACAGCTTAGTTTTTTCCCATCTGAAGCAACAACTTCCGGACATACTGGAGGTGGCTTACAACATTTGTTATCAGTTGGTGCTGGGCAGCAGGGTGGTTTAGGCTTTGGTCTTTCACAAGAGCTAGCTGGACATTGGAAGGTGGCTGTTGGAGGAACCTTGCATTTTGGTTTGAAAACAACTAGTGGTTTCGGTGGGGCAGGACAGCATCCATTTGGAGCTGAGGATTGACCGGTGCATGTGGGAGGACCAGCAAGGCTATTTTTCTTGCAGGGGTCGGACTTCGAGGAACTGTCACAACAGCTAAACGGTGGAGGTCTCTCACCCATTCCGCATTTTTTCAGATGTTCTTTTAACACACAGTTGCAGTCACAGTCCTTCTTATCATTGTTATTGTTCCCGTTCCCGTCGTCGCACTACATTTAAAAACAATGATGTGATACATATTGGAGCAACAAGCATAGCATGATAGCATGAAACAAAAATGGAAAAGAAAGCAGGATTGGGTATTGGATTCGGTTTTCGGTTGTACTTACATTGTCACTCATGATTGATGAGCTTCCGGAATCTCTATAGTGCTAAAATTTTGAATTTACTGCAGATGTGTATATGTACTACTATGTGTACTTAATTTGAATGAATATTTGGTGTAATAGCAATGATTGAAAATCTTAAGAGGACTATTGATTACGTGACACGTGAGTATTGAGTATGAGTACGTAGACGTACTACTAGTCAATAGTCAATAGGAGTAGCAGTTAGTATTAGTACTGTTAGTAGTGTAGTATGTAAGTTGCAATACTACAATACTGTTGCATGCTGCGCGCTGCGGCTGCCCTATTTTTGGAAATATTGCAGAAAGAATAGACTAAGGAAAATAATAATAAGCACTGACAAAGAATATTGAAACAACTAGACTGAACTATTAGATGGAAAAAACATTGCTTAGTTATAACAATGAGTCAAATTCTGCCAACAATAAGGCTATGGCAATAGCAGAAAAATAGACGTCACGCGTAAGACTGAAAATAATACTTGGTCATACAATTTCTTATTGATACGTACACAAAACCGTTTATAAGTTACATTGTTACATTTTAAATACATCATCATACAATTTTTGTACTTGTATTTTTATGTATAGTCTTCCATCTTCCTGAATTTTAAGCACAACCTCCAATTTATACTCTAGCTTTTTAAACAAAATCTCAGGAATACAAATAATGTCATATAATAATTTCCCGGATTATATTAGCTGTTTGTTAAATTATTAACGCAACATATGATGTACACAATTTTGAACAGATTGCAGAATTAGGTACTGGTGGAACGAAACTGGCAAGTGAATATCAGTGCATATCTGGTTAATAATAATTAATTTATAATGTTAACAGAAACTAACAAATTGTCCCTCTCGCAAAAAAATTCAATAAGTTCAATTTTAAACTATTTTCTTAGGCCAATGGTGCATTGCATTGACACAAGCACAGTCAATCTTTCTTATATGGTTTTACAATTCAGGTTTGTCATGCTTCGAAAAATATTGCATCTTTGCTGTAGGATCTGGAATTATTGTATCTGCACCGGGTTTCCATCCAGCAGGGCAAACCTCTCCGTGCTGATCCGTATACTGAAAAGCCTTGACGAGCCGGAGAGTCTCATCCACACTTCGCCCAACGGGCAAGTCATTCATTGTCATTTGGCGGAGGGTTCCTTTCTCGTCAATAATGAACAGTCCTCTGCATCCAATAAAATCTTACATAATGACATTTTCTCGAACCCGTAACCTCACATAACACTAGTCAGCCATAAAAAGTAAACACTATGCCATCATATCATCATTACCTCAAAGAATGACCTAAGTCTTCCAAATAAACTCCGTAATCCATGGAAATCTTATGCGTCAGATCCGACAGTAATGGAATTTTCAGCGGTCCTAATCCACCTTCCTTTCTAGCCGTATTGACCCAAGCCAAATGTGCGAAATGCGAGTCTACTGAGCAAGCTACAACCTCCGCATTGATCTGTCGGAACTCTTCAATCCGGTCATTGAAAGCCAGGATTTCGGTCGGACACACGAAAGTGCTATAACAATCGTCATTTAATCCCGTCCTTATTTAATTGCTCATAAAATATTCATTCCCACACCCAAACTCTCTCTTGTCACGCAAACACGCAATATCTTCGGCTAAATTATTAAATGATTTATATATCTCCAAACAGAAGCGCTACTAATGCAATTTTGCATTACTAGTACCAGTTTTGTTAGACTTGCAACTTTCTTGAAAGTTCCAAGTCATTCCAAAAAGCAACTAAACTAAAGCCAAATTGGACAATCTCCACAACCCGCTACTCTTGTGGCTATTCGTAAGTACGTGCACGCCTAAACTTGGCTCTTTTGACAACTAACAATAAGCCTCTGCTCGATTGAGCCTATTTATGCATGCAGCTTTTCCAGAGCCACTTTCAGAATTTAGCCGACGATCATCCAATAGGAATCATATATCATTCCTATTGGTTGAAATATCAAATATCTATGGTCGTATTTTTCATTAACTATTACAACATATATAAGATACCCCAAAAAAGAAACGAACACAAAACATTATTTTTAAAATAAACATTAATATTCATAAAATACAATGTCCTCTTACAAATCCAACGGATAAAAGAAGAAGACGAGGTATTTTCCTCGGAAGTCACTAAGTTTGAGAGCTTTAAACGTCCCATTAATGACAGCAGTCGCTTCCCAATCCGGAGCCGGTTTGGAAACTACAATAAAACATTTATACAAAATATCCACTTTTAATACCATTCCAATGTAATCCAATCCACATCCAAATTACATAAAAAGCTTTACTCAATCCCTCCACATTTTCTCCACCCACTTATAATCGTGTCTCCACATATACAGTCATTTCAGACCACAATAGCTTCATTACCGTCCCCGTCACCATTAACCACTCATACATCCGATATTCATCCACCCCAAGGAAACAATCAGGGTCACAGACAACTTAAAAATTACACAAAATTACAGCAACAAGTTCTCCATTTGTCAACAGTAATACCCTCAAAAACAACCCCGCTAAAATACTCCTTCATCAATACAAAAAAAAAACATTGAATAATTATTACAATATAAACAATAAACGACACGAAAATAAGGAATGCATACAGTAAAACTTTTTATGTCTCTCAAAAAACTTACTCTTCAACCCCTCATCATTGCAAAACTTACTCATAGCCTTGGTCCACTGCAAAGTATGTCCCGAAGATTTGGATGTCTCTTGCGGGTAAACACTTCCACCCGCAAAAGAATAGCATTGATCCGACCCAAGAACAATGCTACATAGTAAAGTCACTACTAAAAATCCGACCAGGATCTTACTGACCCCTGACATGGTGATATTCCCTGAATATTTTTGAACGCCGCAAGAAGAAGAATTGACAACTGTTTTTGACGGCGTGGACTTCAGTATGTGTTTTCCCTCAGCACTATAACGAAAACCAGAGCTATAGTTACACCAAATATTACTATTTAAACATTAGCATTAGTAGTACAATTTTATCTACTTCAAACACAATTCCATATAACTATTAAATTAAATACAAAAGCGAACCCACACAAAATTCCCCCAGTACTCAATGAGCCAGCACAAAGCGTTGGTTGTAGTCAAAACACTCAAGTAGCTACTTTAGTTTTTAATTTCTACACTTTATAGCTAATTATTACTCCTACTCCTTGCATATGGTGGAAAGAATAGCTTTTTAATGTGAACAGTAGTTTTGTGGTTTACACGTGTAAGTGACACCGGTCGCAACGGCAACTCAAAATGAATCCAAAAAAGCACATACAAGGATACAACACAAGGCAGAGACAGAGCTTTGCTTGGTAAAAAGCTATAACATAGGATTAAAGGAACTGACACATGCAAATATGCACAACCTTTTATCTCCACTTATGTTTATTTAATCGCACTTTTCAGTCATGTCAATAATATTCTTGTCTATAGTCTCTAGCTTTTAGTTTAATCTGTCAAGCACATTTATGCATAGCTATTCTGATGCTAAACATCCAGCAACGTCCCACGTCTACCTACGTCTACGTCTACACTCTACCTTCACAGTACCGAGTCCGAGTCCGAATGGTCTTTGTAGGGTTCCAGCAGATACGAAAGTACACTGCATTGAAAGTTTTAATAAAATTATTAGCGCGTAAGTACTATGACTGATAAGCTACGAGACGAGAAAAGACAGCCGAATACCGAATATGTTGTTGCTGTGGACTGTGGAGGAAAAACAGTCAGCCATAAAAAATCTCCCGGTCTCGAGTTGTATACAGGCGACTTGCCATTGGTTAAACATTAGTATACATACATGGTACTTCAGGGATTTATGTATCATGTATCTCTGTGATAAATCATAAAGCAAAAATAATATTAACTTGTCAATGGAGGAGAAACTTTGTCATTTATTATAGCTCTCTGGAACATAATCATTGGTTTGGGGGTATAAAACGCGGTGAAGTACAAAAATATTTTTTTAGGTATACCCCAAAAAATGATGAGGGAATGGCGATCATTGAAGAATTGTAATGCTAAAAGCTGGCCGATAATAATATATACATGGAGGAAAGAATTTGAATTTGTGATCAAATAATACAAAATGATTATTGTATTATTACATTATTATTTATTTATATTAGTTTTGCCAGATTGAATCAATTTGAAAGAAAAGTGATAAATGGTCTTTGGTCTTAAATTAGGCTAATTAACATGCATTTGAGATTTTCTTTGTTGCCTTAATAATTCTTAACTAAATACTTAGATACTTGATCAAATACCTTTAGTCTGATTGTGAGAATATTTTAAACCAAATGTAACGTTTATGAGCTCCATAGCCTTAGATCTAGACTAGGCTGGTGGATAGTTCAAGGAAAGGAAATAGGACACCGAAATTTTGAGATTAATTTTGATTACAATTAGCTATATGGCACAATTATTAATTTTTATTGTTTTTGTGTATTAACGGTTTCGTGCATTGCGCTTCTTCAGGCACAGTACTAAACTATAACTGCAAAGGACTAGGCACACTTTAAATGGAAATCTGGGGTCTGATGGATTTTCTTGTAAGTGGGCTCATTTTGTAGATC
>JAQFXU010003469.1:0-16132 GCA_034693705.1 Spatulosminthurus flaviceps | reverse complement strand
TAAGTTTTCGAAATATTATTTAATTAGAGAGTGTAATATATAGTTGTGATAGACTTTTAACAACACAGTGATAATAACACAGGATTAAAAATTATTACTAGTGTTATTATTGTTAGTCTTACATGATACTTATGTATTGGGCGCCAAATTAATGCTGAAAATTATTCCTGACAGAACTCTGCTAAAGTTTTAATTGCAGGTAATTTCCGTTGTACAATAGACTTACCTTCATTTTATAGCTAATATTCTACAACGAAAATTAAGAACAATCAAAACGAAGGCACAGTTGACCGTAATAATTTTCAGCGTTATTTTTTAGCACAAAAACAAGTACCCCAAAAGACCAAACAAATATATAATAAATACTCATATATTATTATTACTTTATAGTGAAAAGTCTAAAATAATAAAATAATAATTATAGAGTATAGCTCTACATTTCTAATGAAAATAAATTATTTTAATATTTATTTTAGTTCTATTGCTTGAGGGGGCTGGAGGTCAATAGCTTGACGACAACGCTGGAGAATTGCAGTGATTATTTGTGTTAATTTTAATTATATTCTAATGCTATTTTTATTTTCAAATGGGTTCTGTAATCCATTATTTTCAAAATCACTGTTTATTAACTTTAAAGAATTTTTGTATTTGTGTGTAATTGTATAAGTATTGATTAAGAATGTGCAATGTTATGTGTCAGTAATAAAGTTATTGTATATTGTAAATGTAAATTGCAATAGTATTATATTTTTAAATTGCATACCATTTACACATCACGAAAATTGAACCAATAGTAGATAAGTGGGCGTGATTCAGAATAACCTCGTAGGCGCTTCTTGAAACTGAGCCATTTGCGAATCGTTCAGGATACGAAATCGCGGACATTAGCGAATCATTGCGAAGTCTTTATGCACCAGCTTAGAATCGCATAAGACATCAGAATGAGGGCTAGCCTTCATTCACCTGACTTCGTAAAGATATCATATAGGCTTCATCGTGCTAGCTGGGTCTCGACTTTCATGCTGTAAAAAAACCAATCATTTTACCGTAGTTCTTTTACGGTAATATTGGCGATCAAAATAGAAGATGCAAATAGAATCTGGGGCAATGTGATAATAAATTAGAGCGTTTTAATCAATCTTTCTGAATAATTCCATGTCTTTGGTCATGAATTATTCGGAATTTTCAGTTTTAATAATTGAATAGCAAAAAAAACTATGTATGGTAATCTTTTTAGCCGAATAAGTGGTTTTATTGGTTTCCTTAACTTAATCGTGCACAAAAATAAGTATTTCTAAAACTTTTGTTTATTTTTGATAATTAAATATAAAAATCAAAACAGATTTTATATAAAGCAACTTTTTAAACGAAACCCAATCACATGAAAATAATACAAGGATTTTTGGTCCGACATTTTCATACAGCTTTTGTTCTTGATTTTGAAAAAATTATCGTTTATTTCCAAACCTTAAAGGAATTTGTGGTACATTTTGCCTAAGAAGTTTTTAGCAAACCCCCAACTTTTGTTCGTGATTTCTTTTTTTAAATTCCAATTGATTAATCCATCTTCTTACAATTAGTACTAAACCTTTTACGGGAGTAGGCTTTACGATATAAATCTATAAAGAGCAAGGAAAATATAGCCACTATCCCCATTCCAAGAGGGATGAGTTGTTTGTTCATTCTGCACTCTCGTCCTTCCGCTAAACACAAAGAAAGTAAATATCAAATTAGTGGCGGGAAAAATTGGTAAGTAAACATGTATTGGTGAGGAAACTGATTTAAAAGTCAATATTTTGTAAAATTTCTAAAATATGAACAAAATATTTATAGTGAAAAACTCACCCAGAAAAATAAAGAGATTAATTCCCATGAAGAGGCCAAAAAACAATTGCGCAATTTGAAGGATTGTGAGGCTTTTGGAAACTTTTATAGGTATTTCAATTTTCAGGGCCTATGCAAGTAATGTACATGTAGGAAACTAAATCATTTCTTAAGAAATGTATTAAAAAACGGTAAAATAAAATTTATCAAAATTTCCGAGGGAAAAAATCTGTCATGTACCCCTCACCTTCAGTGCATAGTAGAAATACATAAAAAATGTACTAGTGCGTTTAAGACAAAGATACGACCAATTGGATCTTGTGATTCATAACCCATCCAGCAAAGTAGTAACATTGTCACATGATGAAACCTATATAAAATTTATACAGATGTGCACGACAATTTTGTTGTTTAAAAATTGGTAAAATCCTACCAAACACCAACAATGTAATTTTCATACCAATGAAGCACAATGAGTTTCTGTTTCCGTAAAATAATAAAGGCAGTGTCACCAAGTTCCACGATTTTTGATAGCATGTACATCAACAACCAAAACGATGTTGCAAAATTGTGTGTGGTGTGCTATCGGAAAACCAAGGAAAAAAATAAGATTTTATAAATAAACAACAAAATACATAAAAAAAATAACAAATAAACAGCATCGGTAAAATTAACATCATTGATTTTACCGATATTGTGGCAATTTGGGACAAATTATAAAAAACTTTCCGCCAACCAAATTGAAATTTTCACTATCCCAATCATTAATATTCAAGAACTTACATTTTCATTGCGGAATCGAAAATTTCAGTAAATTTTAAGGTGGTTTTTAACTATAGAGCCAAAAAACCATAGCCAATATTCCAAAAAATTTGGTAAAATTTTCTGAAATTTCAGCATCTTGGTTAAACTTTTGGCTGACTCAGTCGCAATTCAGGCGCATGTACATGCAATGCTTACAAATAAGCAGAATTAATCTTTATTGTAATAATTAATGAAATACACATTTTCCTCAAGAATACAGTACCTCCGACAGACCAAATGGTAAATTCCATCTTCTTGCCTCGATACATACCAAGCTTCCGACTTCCGGGAGAATTCTCAAAGTAGCTACAATTGAAAATACCGCCAAACTTAAATTTCACAGGAACAATGGAAGCTTTAATTCAACTGCTGGTCGACCTTTCATCCACTTCTGCCCAAAATAAATCCCCAATAAATAAATTCCAATAATTGAGAGAGAGAACGTTAAACTTTATTAACCACTGACATCACAATGATGTTTGCCGAAAGACACAGTACTTAGCAATTCAATTGGTTTAGATTTCATTGATTTTTTTACAATAATTATTATTCTTATGATTTATATAAATGGTTATAAATAATTTTGCATGATCCTCTTATTGTAGCGATAACCACTTCCTCAAAATGAATAGAACTGGTCGGGCATTCCGAAATGCTATCACCGTCTCATAAATATCGTAAAATTCAAATTCAAATGCTTCGATATACTCGGACCTGCTGCTCTTCACAACATCTAATCCATCCAAAGATGTCATTATTGCTGTTTAGGTTCACCTATGATGTTTTACAATTCAAATACTTTTTTCAAGCTTAATTTAGCCGTAAAATTAAACAATAAATGCGTAAGTTTGATTCCAAATATTTTTAAATTCTGAGTTTGAAAAATCAAAGCAGTATCAGGTTTTGCTACTTTGCTAGGGAACAATTTGTCACGCTGCGATGTGGTTTTGGTATTGTCGTATTGTGCAGCTTCCGACAACTTGATGAATGAGCCGCGAGTGTGTAGTGAGTGAGAACACAGAAATAAATTGCATAGCTTTTTAAAAACAAGATAAGAAAAGCTGGTTCTCACCACTTGCCAATTATCAGTGTTTTCTTTTCTCGAAATAGTTGTAAATAATCGGCGCTCCGCAACGATTCATGGCACCCCTAAAGGGGTGCTTCTGCAAAGGGCACCGCAGGAGTTGGGGCTATAAGATGGGAAGTATCACACATTCTCGATTTGGTTTTTGTTCTAAAATGTATATAATTTCTCATTCCGCCGTAGCTGATTTACTTTCCTGATAACAATTATTAATTTTTATATTTTTTAGTGCAGAAAAATGTTTTTTAGGCAATACTAAAATTTTCATTAAAAAAATAAAATTTTGAAAAAATACAAAAATAATTTTGAACCAAAAAAATTTTTTATTGCAGAAAAATGTTTTTTAGGCAAAAGTAAAATGTTCATAAAAAAAAATAAAATTTTGAAAAAATTCGAATATAATTTTGAACCAAACAAATTTTTTATTGCATAAAAATGTTTTTTAGGCAAAAATAAATTTTGAAAAAAAAAAAATTTGGTATTTATTTTTTTAATCACGAACCCCCGGTCCGATTTCAACCAAAAACGAACTCATACATAATGGCCATCTAACGAACCTCCAGTAAAAATGTCATTGAAATCGGTCGCTTAGTTTTGGAGCAATCGTGTCCTCGGACGTACGGACGTACAACATGACAATCTTATAAAGGCTCCTGCGGTGCCCTAAAAACGGCAGACCGGCTTCATTCCTTCATACCAATCAGACTTATTTTTCTTGGTGGGAAATTTTGCTCTGGTTTTGACTGTCTTAAAGTAGCATTCGGTACCTAATACATAGAAGTGCTTTTATTTTTAAGCATTTGTAGCTTTGCATTAAGAGGTATGAACTGCTAGTGAATGAGTCACAACATTACATCTGGATCAAGTTTATGAATAGTTTACGTATATTGCAAAGGAAAACTCCACGTTGATAAATGCAAGTGTTGGCTGCTTCTATATCTGATATCATGAGATTCTAATGTGACTGATGACTTCTCCACTTGCTTTTTTATATTTTTTAATCAATGAATTTCACATTTAGTAAGTGTTAAAGCTTAATTACACGCAATAAAATCCGGCGTGAGAATGGGAGACGTTTTTATGGATTCACGAGGGTATATAAATACATGTATCCAGTAATTGGCAAAAGTTTCCCTTCGTCCCATGTTGAAAATCCAATGAAAGGGTAACATTAATTAGTTGGCACACATTTCAGTTCATGCTTGCTCCTTGCCAATTATCAGTGTTTTTTTCTGGAAATATTTGTAAAAAACGGCAGACCGGCTTCATTCCTTCATACCAATTAGACTTATTTTTATTGCTGGGAAATTTTGTTCTGGTTTTGACTGTCTTAAGGTAGCATCATAAGGTAATGGAAGTGCTTTTTATTTATAAGCTTTTGTAGCTTTGCATTAAGATGTATGCTGCTGGACCTGTGCATGACGTGAAGGTAAAATTAATTACATAATTAGTTTGCACCTTGAACCCTCGAGAGACTTAGTTCTGACTCGGTGAGTGAGTCAGTCAGGGATGCAGAGCTGCTTGTGGGTCAAGTAATTTTCAAACTTGACCTTGAACGTGTACTTATGGTGGCTTTTATTATAAATAGTTAAATACATCACTCAAACTAAAAATCGTCGCTCCGCAACGATTCATGGCACCCCTAAAGGGGTGCTTCTGCAAAGGGCACCGCAGGAGTTGGGGCTATAAGATGGGAAGTATCACACATTCTCGATTTGGTTTTTGTTCTAAAATGTATATAATTTCTCATTCCGCCGTAGCTGATTTACTTTCCTGATAACAATTATTAATTTTTATATTTTTTATTGCAGAAAAATGTTTTTTAGGCAATACTAAAATTTTCATAAAAATATAAAATTTTGAAAAAATTAAAAAATAATTTTGAACCAAAAAAAACTATATTGCAGAAAAATGTTTTTTAGGCAAAAATAAAATTTATCATAAAAAAAATAAAATTTTGAAAAAATTCAAAAATAATTTTGAACCAAAAAAAATTTTTTATTGCAGAAAAATGCCTTTTAGCCAAAAATAAAATTTTCATAAATAGAAAATTTTGAAAATATTCTGGTTTTTATTATTTAATCACGAAAAAATGTAACAGCCGAGAATTAACGTCTATTCTCCCCATCCCTACATGACGACATGCTATGATACGTTACTACATACCCACTACCTCATCGGTCACCCACAATCATCAAATTTGATTTCACTTGCTTCTGTGGAAAGTTTTCGTTAATGCTAATTAACTCCAAGTATTATTGCTTGACCAAACCCTATTTTTCCCTTTCCATGGAACAATCACGATTTCCACTCATACCCTAACGTGTGAAGAAATTTCCTTGTAAAAAGTGGCACGCATTGTAGCACGTTTTTTTTCAAAGTTTACATAACATGCACTAGCATTTTTATTGCATATAATCCTGGAAATTATCTCCTCCAGTTGATGATAAACCTTTCAAAGGAAATTTGCCGCCATTATATCCAATTGCATAGTAAATTAATAAGCTTTGAAATTAATCCTCATTTTTTTTATAGTCAAGGATCTCTTTTACTTGGAAAAAGCTGGGAAATTTCATACGAAATAAATTAAACAATTTATATTTTTCTTTGAATAATCTAAGCAATATTTCATAGAAATAATAAATGTATGTAGAAAACATAAAGGAAATTATTGCAGAGTTGTTGATAATATTTATTGTAGGTCATCAAAATTCAGGGAAAAGCTAATTTTAGTAAATAGTAGTGAAATTAATTTTAGCTGTGATAATAAATTTCTACAGAACTACAAGGTGCATATTATTGCACTGGGGTTTTTGTGATGTACTGGTTTGGAAAATATTGGGCGGGAAATTGTTTGGAAAATGCATTTTGTTTTTGTGTTACATCATTTTCCCGGATTATTTAGTGAATTTTGTGGAAAATTTTGTGGGTGAAAAAAGAAAAAGAATTTTTACGTTGAGCTTGACAGATAAAAATACATGGAAAGCCACGGAGAGATTGGGATTTAGCATTACAACAGGAATTTTATTTCCATGGCTTAAATGATAGGAGATATTTGGAAATCCAGGACAGAAATAGCATGATCCAGGATGCAAGGATGAAGCTCTCCCACTACATTGTCAACGGAGACACGTTAAAGCATTCAAATTCCCTCCTATCCTATCTCCCATAATATTTTAATTTCCAATGTTTGAGATTTTGCGTTTCAAAGTGTAATTTTTAAATATTTTTTAAAAATTAAAATAAATAGTGAAAGCGAATCTTCCACAACTGTGGATAGCATGGAGGAAGACCTTGTCCTAGAGGAAAGGGGTGCGTGATTTTTATAATTTAATGCTTTTGAGCCTTTCAATTTTTTGTGAAGATTATTTCAAATTTTAGGAGAAGAACCACGTCGACCATTTTTAGTGAAGCTCATTAGAAAGCGAATACCAATTTTAAGGTGGTTGCCTCAATATCGAAGGAAATATTTGGTTGATGATGCAATTGCTGGTGTCACCGTTGCACTCACCATTATTCCCCAATCCATGGCTTATTCGGGCTTAGCTGGATTGCCACCACAAGTTAGTACATACATGTGTTTCTCAATATTCCGAATATTAAGTTGGGTTAGATTTGGAGGGTAAAATCTGATTTGATTGTTTGTCCTTAAAAATTCAGAGTATTATTTTTACACCAAAACATTCCGTGCAAATTTTAGGCTTCAAAATAATTATGATTAAATTTTTGGCTTTCAAATTTTGGATAAATATTTTTCCAAATTAGGATTATTTTTTCTCTCAAAATTTGAAATACTTTTTGCTTTCAGAATTCTTGACAAATTTTGCCTTCCAAATTTGCAAAAAAATTTTTATCCGAATTTGGAATAATTTTTGCCGGTATAAATTTGGTGTATTTTAAAGAAGATGTGGAACAATTTTCGATGCAAAAATGTGGGGTACTGTTTAACAAAACATGTAGGAATGTGCTACAACAATAGATGAAGGTTTAAAGAAACAACTTGAACTGAAAATTTCGGGGCAATTTTGAACGAAAAAAATTGGAAGGCTTATTTTCCACAAATTGTTGAATCACCGGTGTCCAGACAACGGAAATTTTTCAAAAGGTTGAGCTGTTGAATTTACTAATAAGGTTGTTATTGCAGTACGGATTGTATTCTTCTTACATTGGATGCTTCATATACATTTTCCTCGGCTCTTGTCCTCAAGTTGCGGTAGGACCAGCCTCTCTATTAGGATTGCTCGTATATCAAACATGCGGCTACGATTTCCCGCAATGTACTGTTTGGATAAGTCTTTGGAGTGGGATATTTCAGTTGCTCATGGCAGCCTTGAATTTGGGTAAGAGCATGTGCCATAATTTAATAGAATTTTTTTTACCGTACTAAATTTAACAAACTATTTTTGGGGATTTTTACAGGTGTCATTATGAAATTTATTTCGGACCCGGTAACAGTAGGATTTACAGCTGGCGCAGCCATAACAACAATTTCCTCACAAATAAAATATCTTTTTGGAATGACGGTTCCGCGAGCGGAGGGAATTGTTGCGATTTGGAGAGAACTAATCAAGCATCGAAAAACCTTTGATTTAGAGGATGCAGTTATGGGCGCTTCAACCTTCCTCGCGCTCATATTTCTTCAGGTATAAAATATTTACTTTAAAGTCATATGACGCCAATGACAACGCAATGATTTGGAATTCAACAGCGCGTGAAACATTTCAAAGCGCCTGAGGGGAAAAGGAAGCGATTTTGGAAGAAATGCTTTTGGTACATCAGCGTAGCGCGCAACGCGCTTGTTGTCATTATTTCAACCACCATCGCCTTTATTCGATCCGACGTCCCTTTTAATCTTACTGGGGATGTGCCGAGAGGATTCCCTCCAGTGAATGTTCCTCCACTTACGCTGCCCACAAGATATATAAATCAGACGGATATTTATGAAGAAGCGCAGGGATTTTGGGATACGTGGGAAGAATATGGGAGCGGGCCAATAGCAGCAGCAGTAATTGCAATTTTACAGAACGTGGCAATTTCGAAGGCATTTGGAAATGGACAGTCCATTGAAGCGACACAGGAGATGTTTGCGCTTGGAATAACAAATATTTGCGGGTCGTTTTTTAGTGCGCTGCCTTCCGGAGGGTCATTCTCCCGATCCGCGGTTAATGAAGCCTCCGGAGTTAGGACGACGATGGGCGGTTTATTTACAGGTTCACGCGTTATATTTATTATAGTAAATCGCTAGATTCAAAATTTAATTCCAAAGCGCTAAAAACAGAAAATCTCGCTCTCTCGCGCACTCGAGGTTAGGCGAATTGCATTTTTAGAAAATAATGACGCAGTTTACTTTCAGTTTAAAAAATGATCATTTTTTTGCGCACAATTTTTAAACAGCGAGCATAGTGCTCATCGCGGTAGCCTTCCTTACCCCGTACTTTTATTACATCCCCAGGGCATCGCTTGCGGCAGTAATTATTTCCGCTGTATTGTCCATGATTGAGTACAAGACTATCCTACCGATGTGGAAAATATCACGTAAATTTGTAGTAACGCTATTTTAAACTTTTACCGCGCATTCACGTGATTTACCAATTCAAAATAACTTTCAGGCTTGGATGTGTTTATCTGCGCGGTCACATTCATTGGATCAATTTTCCTGGGCATGGAATACGGAATAGTGATCGGAGTGGTCATAAGTGTCGCTGCGCTGCTTAGTCAATCGGTGCGCACCCCCATGGGTCCTGAAATCCAATTGGATGCTGAGTCAGGTCAAACCTATATACTTCTTAAGCCTGAGACAGCGATTAAGTTTCCTAGTATGGACCATCTTCGCGCACAAGTCTATAAAGCCATGCGCCGCTACACGCGCCTCCGCTTTATCGTCATTGATATGGAGCGCTGGCCCAGAGGGGACTACACGGCCATTACTTCCCTCAAAGTCCTTATCAACAATACAAGAAAATTGGGCATTTACTTGATTTTTCATCACGCGGGCCTTCATTGGTCAAATGCACTAAGCGCGGCTGGGCTTAAGGATCCGCCATGTAGCAATGATCCCCATCGTCTGTCTGAACTTCTTTCACGCTTTTAGTAGCAGCTTAAAAATATTTACGATACCATTAAGCATTTTCTGAATGCTAAATATTTTCTCATTTATTTTAGCACTTGTATATTCTCAGTAACATGTACATATTTTAACGATATTTGGGCTCCAGAGTAAACAAACAAATGTAAAATATTTTCTGCTAATGTGTTTTCTGGCATTAACCTCAAATAGCACTAAAAATGTCAAAGCCCTCTAAAAGGTTTCCACACAAGAAATAAATAACATCATCGTTTGACTAAAGGTCGATTAAACCCACAAACATACGTCAATTCCGACCCCAAAAATTTGCCTGAGGTAGCATTAGGCCACTTGAGACGATATTTGCAGGTGGGCAAACCCTTAATTTTTGCAAAACATCAGCTCTGGAAATCATCACAAATAAAAGCAACGTGCAGAACTGAGGACGTGGATTAAACATGGAAAAGTTTGCTTTTTTTCTCGCCCTTATCGGGCTGGCTGCAGCCAAAAATATCTACCAAAATAACCCAGTACTGGAAAATATATTGGAAAATGTTTCTCAGGAAGAAACAGCCTCTGACGATGAAACAAAGATTCAAACAGGGAGCATTGTTTATAATTCCCCAAGATATTTGGTTGGGCTAAAATATGTGAGTTTAAAATTTCCCAATCTTAAAATTTATAGAAAATTGTATCCATGAGAAAAAGTTGACTTTAAGTCAATTTTTAATTTTTTTTTGTAATACAAAGAAATATTCAGCAAATTTAACCAAAATAAAGTATTTGTCAATTTTTAGAAAAATGGTGGAAATTTTTGTACTGCTACATTAATTTCTCAAGACCGAATTCTAACAGCGGCTCACTGCACAGGTGATAATATTAAGGGTTATGTTTTGCAAGCAGTTATGGGTCTCTCGGACATTACCACTGAGAGTGTGAATCGATGGGGAAACCATCCTAATGTTTCCGCTGTGGATTTTACACTTTCTGATGTGGTAAATGCTGAGTAAGTTGGGAAAAAATTCAGTAAAAAAATTTTTGTCAAATATTTTGGAGCGTATTGAGGAACAAAATTTTTTTGCAGCTACATTGGACCTTCCAATGACCATTTGAATGATTTATCCATCATATATTTGAGAACCCCAATGAAGTCTGTTTTTCAGCCCATAATGTTGGCTTCAAATGATTGGAATTACCGGAGAGACTTGAAGGGAATGGGATGGGGCTTCCACAACTGCACTACAACCTCCCAGGAAGCTTTGAGAGAAGCACAAGTAAATATAATTTTTCGTGTATAAAATTTATAAATGCATCCATACATATAAATATTTCCCTACACTTTTGTGGATTCGAGAATTTTTTTCCAAACTTTGCATTACGTTTATTCAGCTCAGAAAAGTTTTTTGAAAACAATTGTGAAAATTTGTTCCGCTTAATTTTGCAAAAATTCCGGAATACAAAATTATTTCGCTTGCAAGAACATATCGTCGGTTAAAGTCCAAAAGGCGCTATATGCAAAAATCGCTTGGACGGGATTTAACATATACTACCATGCTTAAGCGATTTCTGCTTATAGCGCCTTTTGGACTTTACCCGGCGATATTAAAAATTTGATTTGCAATATTCAGTGTGCAACAAATGGTAGCTAATATTTTTTAATCGATTTTTTCCAAAATTTCCAAAGGGAACATACGTTGACAACAACTCCTGCTCTTCCCGGTGGAGAAAAAACATTCCGGACACCCAAGTCTGCATGTTCTACAGAGCAAATAATGTAGCTGCAGCTGTTGCTCCTGGAGACAGTGGTGGACCAATTGTTTCCCTCAGTTGGCCCAATTATCCTGTGCAGGTTCGAAGCTAAAAATAAAATACTTTACATAATAAATATGAAAAAAGTTCCGCATAAAATTTTTAAACATTTTTTGTTTTTAAAAATGTAAAATATCATAATTCATGATTTTCATTTTTTCTAGATTGGAATAGCCTCCTACGTAGGCATTGACACCAGCAATGGATACGAACCTGGAAAATATGTCTGTGTGGACAAAAATAGGCCCCAGATTTACACCCGTGTTTCCAGCTTCTACTATTTCATCAAGCGAAATGCACCTCAAGCAAATTTTGTCAACTAAAAGTTGGAAAATCCTCAATAAATTTCCAAACACTAAAACTTTTTTGCTTATCAAAAATGCTAATGGGTGAAAATTTGATTAAAATGTTTGCAAGGATTCTGAATGAAAACAATTATTTCCAACCCAGTTCATTCACGTAAAGGTTGTTAATATTAATAAAATTTTGAAGCATTGAAATTAGTAAAACTCCAAAATGTGGGATTAAAAACTTTATATAAAAAAAATTATTCGAAATTTTCCTAAATATATTTTAGACACGTTTCCACGTGTGCCAAATTCCCTTGGGGAATTTTCGACACAAAAGCTGGTTCCCCCAATACTGGAAGACACAACCTTTGTAACTGGAAGCATTTTGCTGGAGGGAAGAATTGAGGGTGAAGTGCTTGGAATCCTCAAGGAATGAGACAAAAGTAGAATTTGTAAGGCAACGGTAAAATGAGATTCCCTAGAATAATCTCCCCTACCCTCCCTCTGAAATTTGATCTTGATGAAATTCTATACACGAGTCTTTATCTTTCTCGCTTCGTGGATTTTCCTCTTGAAATTTCATCATTTTCTCATTTCCCCGCTTTAAACAATAGTTCTAGAAGAAAATGTAGCAAATTATCTGCATTTGAATTCATTAAACAACACCTTGAAAATCTGTCGTCACAATTTCCCATGTCCTTGGAATTTCCCTTTTTCTCGTCTGCTAAATCGGGTAAGAAAATGTTTGTACACGAAATAGTTTAAAATATATTTCGCTTATTTTTCTTAGGAAACAGAATAAAATATTTCAAGCCATTGAATTCATTTTGTCCGAAAAATTTTAAAGATTTATGCTAGGAAAACATTTTTTACAAAATATCCACGAAATTTACCACAAATTCAATTTTTTCTCTCAATTGTTTTCTACAACTTGGGCGATATTTTCCTTAAAATAAAACTCTTTTCTCCCCCATTTTTCTGGATTTATTTGTGCAATCTAAAACTTCACAGGAAACTTTTGTACATAATAAAACTTTTATTCGAGCCGTCTCAAAATATTTCTTCCTTTGGAATGAATTATTATTTTACGAGTAGTATCATTAGCCATACCCTTGTAAATGGGATGGTTGTGGGAAACCGATTATTTCCCCTTGTCTTTGCCTACTCGGAAATTATGAAGAGAGATAGGCGACGATGACACCAGATCATTTCAACCCTACCCTCACTTTTACCACACACACTTATAATCATCAATCAAAATTTAATTCTCTGATTGCTCCATCTCCAAAGGGTTCAAACTAATTCTCACGCATTCTCCCCCGAAGATCTAATAACCATTCATTTTCCAACGAAGCCACCCTATGACGCCTTTTGAAAAATCCCAAGAGACACATTTCATTTATGGGTAAATTTTGCCCTTAAAAATTATTTCAAGCTTTTACATTAAAATTTTAATGAACTTAAAATCTTTGAAAATCGCTAATATTTTCCCTAAAATTTTCAAAAAAAATCTGTAGGGTTATTCTTATTTCCTTGGAAATACATATGATTTGTGGGCATCTCCCAAAAACTTCTAGTAAATTACTTGGGATTTTCCTATTACCCAAAAAATTTGTTAGAAATGGAGACTTGAGAATTTTTCTTTCACAAAGAGAACTGAATTGTGGAAAGAAATTGCTTGGAAGAAAAACTCATACGAGGAAAAGCAAGTGAGAGTTCAGTTCTCATTCCAACCCATTTGAAATCCAAACATTCATTCACGTTTTCCCTTATGTCTATCTCCCATTGCAAACTCATCATCATCAACTTGAAAGAGCACAAATGTTATTTCCCTCAAAGTGTACACGTATATAAAATCATACGAAAACGACCTACATTTCCACTCCAGTCATGTACACAAGTACATGTGAAATGTATAACATTGCTTTAAAATGAAGTCATAAACGAGTTTTGTAGAGAAAAAAGGATAACCCTCGAAATGTAATATTTGGTGCGGAAAATAAATCGGGCAGAGTAGCAATTTGAAAGATTGCAAATGGGAAAATATATGTGAAAAACATATGGTTTTCTGCTCAATATTTTTGCAAAAGTAGGGAAAATAACAAAAGTACTCTGGGAAAATGGGAAAACTCAATCTACAATTTCAACTGAACGGGGCTCAAGGCCATAGAGAATTCCACGTTCTTACCAAATGGCTTTCATCATATTTGGACACAATTTAATGCGCGAACGAATCGAATCTGTGGTTTGAAATTCCTTTGTTCTGCTTGAAAAATATTTGGTTAACTTTCCTCCAAGCTTAAATTTTCCCGAAATTTATTATAAAACATGCATAAAATGTGTCTTAAATACCCCCTAAAAATGTGTTTCCAAATAATTGGGTACAAATTTCATTAAAAATTAGTAACAAATTTTCTTAACAATTTTTACTAATTTTTACCCACAGATTTTGATAGACATTCACAACATTTTGTGTACAATTTTTCCAATAAATTTTAAAATGGTTTCCTTGTAATTTTTGCAAAAATGTTTCAGAAATTTTGTGTGAAAAAGTTTTCCAACAATTTTTCTAATTTTTCTAAAATTTTATTTAAAATTTCCCCAAACATTTGTTTAAAAATTCTGTTAAAAAATCTTTAGACGTGGCCTATTCTACCCTCAAATACTGATTATTTTCCGTGAAGTAAAAGTCGATTGGAATATTGGATGAAGGAAATTTTACTCGGTTTTTGCAAAGAATCTATACTTGTGCTTCTTCCACTTTTCAAACCTCCGTATATTTTATGTGGGCAAAGTGTAAGATACATCAAAGAGTATATGTAGGTTGAATCAAATATTTACATATAGCCATAAGTGCTATAAAGAAGAAAGTTAGGAACTGGAAGGAGGAAGGAGAGGAAAGCAACGCACCGGAAGAGCTGATAGGAAAAGTCAAAGATGAAGCTCAAGAGTGGCTAACCAACTGGAGAAATCCAAGGGTCGATAAAAACCTCATTGAAACTGATCTTCCTTTCAACATCCTATACCCTACTCATGTCCAGCACACTTACTCTGTACTAATGCACCTTGAAAGACTTTCATTTACTTTTCAAAGAAATTTTCTAGCAAAATGTTTCGTATCTTTTGAATTATTCGGGAGACCCATTTTCCTGGATTAAATATTTGGGTTGTAAACTTTGAAATTAGTTTCACATGTTAAAATTTTCAGTAAAGTTTTACAATTTCTCGGTTGGAAAATTAAAGGGCTTTTAAGGACCGTATAAAAGAGCAGTCAAATTTCGTCTTTTTATCATTTGATTCTCCAGAAAATTAACTTTGAAGAAAATTCGCCATAAAATTTTCCTTTCAAAGAAATTCTTTGCCTCTGCAAAAATCCCCTATCTTTCTTTGCAAATTGGAAAAGTAGCTTGCAAAAAAAATTTCAAGGATATTTTGAATGGAAATAATTCATTAAGAAAGCTTTAATTCAGTGTAAAATATTTTTGAAGGACCAGTTATAATCTATTGCATTTTAAAATACTGGCATTTCCAAGACCAATTTACCCGAGAATGAAGAAATGAATGAAAGGAAGAATCACTATAGGTTTCCATCCACCCTTGACTTCCTCGCTTGGCTTCCTTTTCCAGCTTGCTTTTCATCTTGAGCTTGTTATCAGCTCTTCCGGTGCGTTGCTCCTATCATTTTGAATTTGGTCGAAAAGTAACCACGTCACATCACGCATTGTTCAATGAAAAATAACAAATCCATGTCAAAAAGCTGGCTTTGGACAATGGAAAGCATTTTGTTCGTTCTTTGTTCATAAGAATCTTAAACTTTGTCATCCACAGCGACACATTTTTTACTAATTGTCAGTGTAAATATTACTTGAAAATTTTCTCAACTTTAGGGACATAAAATTGTTTGAAATTTTTGTCAGTTTTGGTGCTCACAATATTTCTAAACACTTTCATGAACTTTGGAACCAAAAAATATTGCTAAAAATTTGATCCAACTTTTTGAAATACTTTATGGAAATATTGCTCAGGTGTGCCTAATTATTTGTTTAAAATATTTCGTAAGCCGTAATTGATGGGTTAGCAGTATTAAATGCATTTTTGTACATATGTAAAATATTTGGTGTAAAAAGGGGAAAAAATGCATCCAAGACAATCATGACAAGATTGGGATGAAATATGGGAGAATAAAGGAGTTTATCGGAACTGCTATGTTCCGGGTCCACCTATTGTGCTGTTATGCAAGAATGCTTTAACCTTTCC
>JAQFXU010003468.1:0-16132 GCA_034693705.1 Spatulosminthurus flaviceps | reverse complement strand
TGAGTAGTGACGTATAGTTTGAAGCGGTAAGATTTGAAGCGCCGCAAACTTGTAAACCGTAAAACATATATATGATAGGATTCTCAATTTAGTTTTAAAATAAACTAAAATAATGGAGGAAACAGAAGGAAACGTTGTAGGACACGTCAAACGGTATAACAAAATAAGATATTTAAATGAGGCCAAGGATAAACGCTTTTTAGAAACATGATAAATAAATGGCGGTGATGCTAACCGAAGATTATGGCGATCTCGATCCTCGCTGAAACATTTGACCGAACAAGGTGCTAGTGATGGTCTGAACAGTGTTTCAGAATCGGAAATGCATGAATATCAATGTGACCGTCTACTTTGGCAATATTTGTCATCCATAATTCTCAATTGTTTTTCCTTACATTTGACTTTCTCTTCATTAAGAGTGTGAAGAAAATAACCTTGAGAGAATCAATCAGCTGCTGAGCTGCTATATTGCTATTTATGTTCAAGGGAGTTGATGTTCGATTTTTCAATCACAGATTTCGGGATTTTATTAGTCTTTAAGTTTTTTTGTTCCATAACCTGCCAATTTTTATCGTTCTGTTCATTATCTGTCTGGGCGTACTTAAAGCTCTCTTTAAATGACATTGAAAACGCGCCATTTCAGTTGAAGTGAAGAATATGCAACTAGCGGGATTAGCGGAGCGGAATAACAACTTAACTTTATTATTCCAATTATTGAAATTTCAAAGGAACTTGGTTTAAAAAGAAGCGTTTCTTAGAAATGAAATTGATATTTGGTTTGAATTTGCAAATGTGTCCCTAGTTGGATTTTTTTTATTAAAGATATTCCAACTTCCAAAATAGAAAGATCCGGCCGGGATAAATGGTTTCAACAGCAGAAAGGCCACAATCAAAATATTGTTGATTTAAAACTATTTAGATGAAAGATGTACACTTAGATATAATGTTCTAGGAGAAATCATTTGTTTTCCTTTAAAGAAAAAAATATGTTGAGATTGTGCATCTATATGAAAACCTACGCTTGCATGGTTGGTTAGTTCACACGTATAAAGCTCTTATTGCACCCGGCATAGTATTTCACATGTGTATATGTACATACTTCCCTCCTCAAAAGCAATAATTCTGTTGCCATGGGCACTTAAGGTGCAACAAAAACTTATTTGGTCATGTGAAACATCTTACGCACTTTTAGTTGAAAATATCATTCAGTTGGGCTTGTAATACTGTGGAAGTCAAGCATTTTTCTTTTAATTGAAATCCAACCTGGTCAGTGAATCATGATCATATAATCACAATTACCTTGCTTTTGGGGTCTTTCTACAAAAGGTAAGATACGTAGTGACTATTTTTCCTTAATATTAAGTTTACTCATTCAAAAGTGAATGAATGATTAGTAGAAATTAATAATTTACTGTCTCCTCCTTACACGGGAGTTTTAAATGTTAATCTGAATTCTCAAATATCTTCAAAACTGTCAATTTAGTGCAGTTTGCGTAATGTAAATGCTCTTTCAAGTGAAGCATCATTATACAGTGCATCAGTGCAATGTACAGGAGGTTGGGGTAAAGTCAATTCACAAGTATAAAGCGACATACCGATTAGGCGATAGAAGTTGAAAATGATTCCACTTGATCAGTACTCAACCTTGTAATATTTTCACGGTAGATGGCAATCATAGTAGGTATTTTGGAGGTTCGCGTGAATTGGTGATTTCTCGAATGAACTCCTTACTCCGAATCTTCAACGTAGACTTTTTGTCTTTTTGTAGCTTACTTATTGAGTGAGCGACATTTATTGAACTCTTTTTTCAAAATTGAAAATGAGCAAAATTCTTGGAATTTTATTGATGCTTCAAAAATTTTTGTATGTAATATGCCTGCAAAGAATTTTTAAAGAATGAAATGAATCCCAATGAAATCAATGAGTGTAAAAATGGATTTTGTGAAATCTAAAGTGAATTATTTATTGGACTAGAATTTCTTGAACATTTCTTTTAAGAGTTCAGTCAAAGGGGTAACAAGTTGAATTTAAGGCTTGTTGTTGGTGATTTAAATTCTTACGACGAGTATCATTAACTTCCACCCAACCCTATTTTAATTGTATGGAAGGAAGCCTTTTACAAAGAACTTGCAAGCAAAAAATAAACAAATTCATGACTTATAAATACAAAGATACGCATAAATATAAATATATTGACGTAAATAAGGGACTAATCTAACATTAGTTAGGTGGCTCAAACCTATATGCTAATGTAAAAGGAATTAATTTTTTATTTTACATATACAGAATATACTTAAACTAGAAAAAATATCCGACGATCCTATAGTAATTATACTTACAATTAGCTTCATATCTGGCCTTTGGTCTAACTGTATATTGCTGGCTGGAATCAAAGTATAAAACTGAAGTAACTGGGGGGAATTGGAACATACGAATATCTATGTATGTATACATACGTGTATATTTCTTGGGAACATGGATCGATTCTAGGAAATTATCAACGGCAATTAAATCGTAATGATTTCCTTGTGGGCCTCCAACAAGGATTTATAGGTTCTTGGAAGGATTCTTCAGCTTAGCTTCTAAAGAAGCGATCTTGATATTCTGGATGGATTCAGCACTGAGGTCAGAACAAGTCTTGAGTCCCCACTTGAGCAATTGACTCTGGACCGCTGCCAGTCGGAGGTGATTCGTATGTACTTGTCCTCGGGTTGCAAGGAAATCTTTTTTAAACTTGTGCATCATTTCAGTTTGGAGGTTCTGGAAAAATCGGAGAGAGAGAAAAAATGAGCTTTTTTTATCCACATAAATCCTATTTATTGTAGGAGAAAGAGCCTTAAAATCGTAGTTTGCATTCATCTCATAGAAACATTTCTCGGGAAAATGTTCCTTCATTGCTGACCACAAAAAAAATACCGAAGGTGTGACAAGTTTAGAATTAAAATGGCTCTGTAAATAGTAACGGATTCTATTCTTCGTACATAACAAACTAAAATAGATAAGCTTTTCCCTCCTGTTTAATGACGTGGAAAAAACTTGATTTTCATCTCATAAACTATATATAACTTGACTGTAATTGATTTGCCTGCATAGATCTGACAGATGGAGAGATACAAGATGGAATTTGAATTTAGATTCAAATCTGTTATTATATTCATATTGTATAAATGGAAGAATGGAAATAATCAATCATGAGAATTTGTGTGGAGTGAAATGTTCAAGTGTAACGGGAGAAAGAAGATGACTGACTGACTCACCTGTTGCTCTTTAAGTTCATCATTGGTGATGGACGCTTTACTGACAGAGGCTTCCAACCGAGCGAGTCCAGTTTGCATCTCTCCCAGTCTCTCATCATATTTTGTTTCTAATCCTTCCATTGCTGTAAATAGTTGTTTACTTGACTCACGGATATCCATGACGGAGGATAATTTGTAACTTAGGCCTTGTAAAGTATTGGAGTAGTCCTTCAAATCATTTTCTAAGATATTGATTCGGTAGGAATTGGAAAGTTGATTATTTCCTAAATTGTTCCTCCTTCCCTCATGACTATTTTCTATTCCGTTCATCTTTGAATTGTAATAGCTCCCTCCCTCCTGAGGTTCTTCAATTCTCTCGCTTATGTCAATTTCATTGGAGACTCTTTCAGGATTGTAATCTTGAGAATTCCAGGTGGTTGGCCGTTGCTCCATTTTCCTTCCATGTCTTCTCTGAGCGCTGTTGCTATTTCTGGTAACCGCCAATTTTCTCTCTAACTTGACAAGTCTTTTGTGAACAAGAGTTTGGTCTCTCATGACGTCTCTTATCACATTCTCCAGACTAATCAACTCCGATTTATGTTTCCTCTGATGGCGAGCTCGGTGCGTTACCTCTGAAGTGTCTTTCCCTTTTCTCACTGTATACGAAAGTTGAATCAAAGAGAAAACTACTATTTTAGTTCCATGCCTCTCTAATATGTTATAATATTAAATTTCACTTATCATACTTTTTCAACATTAGAGATAGGAAATATCAAAGCCATTACTACTGTATCCTATCCTTACGCCTTATACATACACTACTGTGTCTGTCCATGTATAACATTTGAAGGACTCCTCCAGATCCCTTTTTATGGATCATAGCATGGTGAGCAGTATATACATATTACATAGCTACATGTTACGTTTGCGTGTACACCATTTCCTTGGAAGAAGCCAAAGCCACAAGATTATTTACAAGTTGTCATGTTGTTCAATACCTCCTCTATAAGCTTTGTGCATATGTACATATAGTGTGGTGTTATTTTGAAATGTATGAGATGTCCGAGATTCTTTTAGCCTGAGAAACATTCTTAAAGTGCACATAGATTTTTTTCTGAGGACAGACAGATACGCTTTTCTTATATAACTTTGGCTTAGGATTCTCTCTATACACTGACAATTTTTCCCGTATCCGAGATATGTATAAAGTTGCCAGAAATTCTATGGAGATACTTTTGAGCAAGTATTACATATATACACACTATGTTGTGTATAGTAAGAAAGCAATTTTACTGTACCTCCCTATTTCAACAGACTTTGATGTGTTCAATGTGGCATAGTTTGTATGTGTGTGTGTGTGTGTGTGTGTGTGTGTGTGTGTGATGGTTTGTAGGCGTGGAGTAAGTACTAGAATTTTGTGGGTGCTGGCAGGGTGCACCATCCCATATATTATTGTATTGAAAGAAATTGACAATAAAGTGTAGAAGCTATAGTTATTTCATACGCAATTTAGCTGAAGGTTACAAGGTTTCTAGCACTAATGGCCTTTCTACTGGTTCTTTTTGGCCCTTTTGACAACTCTTTGGTTGGCCAAAGAAAGAGAACAAGAGCTTTCCATTTGGATGCATTAGATTGAATTGCCTTCCTTACCTTTCGTATTTGCTTGTACTACTCCGGACTCCACCATCCGTCCCACCACTTCATCTTCGACTCCCATTCCCGTGAGGAAAGTTGCTTTCTTTCTCTTCCCACTTCCCGGAACTTTCTCCCGGGCCCATTGTTTCTCTTCATTCTGAGAATAAGAAGACGAAAAAAAGGAGTGAGAAAAAAATAGAATTTCAATTTCAATCGTACTTCTTCTTCTTTCTTTTCCTGCACATTTCCTCACATGTAGGATCTATAGTATACTTGATATTTTAATCGGAGACATTGGTTGAATTTTGATTTTACTTTTTTCTGTGGATACTATATTATTCCCTTGTAAGTGTAGAGCTGTACGAGGGGGGAGTGAGAGAGAAATGGTAATTTTCTACTTTTCTTGCACGTGCGTTATTCTTACTACGAAAATCCTCTTAGCATTCTCACGCACTTGTATTTTGACTTGGGAGTGTATGGGATTTGAATACTTTTTTTTGAAGAGATGAAAAGTTTTTTTTTGTGTAGGGGAAGCTACGCTATACAGATTTGGTATTTGAAGATTTGATACAAAACTATATATTATAACATTTGAGAAGCTATATATGGTTTGCTCTATATATGATATTTCATTCATTCTCAAGAGCTCGGGAGAATTCAAAGGTTATTTTGACTGTTGTTGTTATGACAAGAGTGAAAGATAGGTTGAATTTGAATAGACATGTCATGCCTGGCCTACTTTTACTTTTAGTTAGAGGAGAGATATTGTGAAATGACATAGCTTTTGTATTTGTATTTCTATACAGAGGAATAATAATTATTATTCTATGAAAATAACAATGTATGGGAGAGCAGGTTTTGGGAATTTGTAAACATTGTCATAAATGTAAGATTTTCTGTGGAAAAGTTGAGTATATTTTGGAATATGTTACATTACCTTGGATGCCTGAGTAATAACTTGGGTTTGTTCCTCTTCAAGGAACTTTTGTCCCATTTTAATTTGCCAAGTACGCAAGTCAGCAATATCTCCTTTGGTTTCCAAAAGACCTTCCTCATCTCGTGCTTGACTTGCTTTGAGAGACTCCACATCCTGACGGAGAGTTCTCAGGTCTCCGTCCACACGATTGACCTCGGTGTCCCACTGTTGTCTCAGATGGACCAACCCCGTTACATTAACTGATGAGGAAACTTCTTGCATCCCATGGCGAAGCTCTTTCACCGACTCTTTCAGCCATTCAATGGTGGTCTGTTTTGTTTGAAACACCCCCGCAAAATGAGGCAGGGAAGAGGCAGAGGCGTCATAAAAAATTAAAGGGGGAAAAGACCGTTATTAAATCATGTACATATATAGCTAGCTACTTCTCACTCATTCCTTTCTCCCCTCTCACTCTCCTTTACCACCTCACTCTTATTCTCTTTCTCTTTACAATTACGACCGTACTAACAATCCAACAAACGTTTTCGCCTTGTTTGAATACCAATTAACCCATCTCATAAATCTTTGACAGTGGCTAATGAGCACGTTTAGTCAGCATTAATTTGATCTCTGTCCTCTCTATACTACATGTGTGTTTTGTGAACCGCGATTCTCTAGGATTTTACCATTTCCCTCTTGACTTCCAACATAAAGTCAATGTGTCTAGATGTATACTTGAGACTGAATAGCCCCTAAACTTTCTCTCTCAGCCTCAGAATCCCTCGTCCTTTTGTATAACATTTCCACATTTCCTTCAATTGCACAAATTCAGACTCATGAGGCTATACATATAGCTCTACTTCCACTATCCTCCATATACTAGATGACTACTACCACCGTGTTGTACAACGTACAACTGTAAACTGTGGGTTGGTTGGGGGATTGAAAATCAAAGCTCGTGCAATTAGTGGTACATGCTAGAGTCTATAGCAGCTAGACTCTCCCGTACTATATTATAGTATATATTATATGTTGAGTGAGCAAATTTCAACTTCATAGCAACATTAGTCTCTCACCACGTGTGTGCAAAGGCTTCTCGCGAACTTTCTTCTTCCCTTTCCTTTACAAGCCCATTACAATAAAATAGCATTCTCTGTAGAGTCAAACTAACTAGAGCGATATTTTTAGAGACATTTTGTCAAGAATGAAAGCTCACAATTGTGGACTTTCAGTTTAGCTCCATCACTCCTTGGATAAGAGATCTTTAGAATTCTGATTTCTTTAATCTACTCATATGTGGATACTGAAATACCCACACTAAAAATCCTAAAGTTTTTCTAAAGACTGATTCCGTGGAATTTACAGCTAGGTAATTTTTCCGTTTAAATCCCGTCTTTTTCTACACATAATCACATAATAATGATGCTGTGTCTACATTTGTACGTAAATAGCATTAAAAATGATTCAACTTACTAAAAATATTTCTGTTTTGTTTGAATCTCACTGTGTACATACATTGAAAAGAATCAATAAACTTCCTACAAAATTAACATACATAAATATATTGAAATTCCGAAGAGTTAATTATAACCTTGCTCTCATGCCCAGTAGGCATCTCATGAATGTTACGTCCATAAGCAGTGGGATTCATTTTATGCAGAGAGAGAGAGAGAATTGACAGCGCAGTAGCTCAATCATATACTCTTATGGTATTTGTAAAGTATCGTTTTTATTCATACAAGCAACTAACTCACGACCACTTGTACTGTTGTACTCCCATACTATATTTGCCATGTATTTATATAGGTATATGTAAGCATGGGTATTTAGATGGTGTGGAATATTTATTGAATCAAGTACTATTATGGCTCATTCCTCCTTTGCACATGGTGGGTAATAAGATTTTTCATATACATACTTTCATTGGTACTTTCCCATCCTATATGTACTACTATATTTCTGTAGTTGCTTCATCGGTATTGTATATTCTATATGAATGGTCTCATATAAAGAGAAAAGATGGGACGTGAACCTATAAAACTCTTTACGAGTTTCATGAGAAGATTTCCAGAGACTAAAGGCAAATGTAATGGCTATAATGGTTTCCTTTTCTTTCTGTTTCTGGCACGAAATAAATGTGTGTGGGGGGGTATAGGGAAAAGGGGGGAGAAATCTAATGTACATAATGTGTTACCTTCTTGCGAACTGAATTTCAACCTAACGTTCGCTCTTCAACGACTGGAGTAATATGCTGAGAGAGAGAGAGAGAGTGAGAGTGAGAATACATTCTAGAGTAATGTAATGTAGGCGTAGAAGGAATAAATGGATATGAAGTAGACAGACTCACTCAAAGAGAGCAAACTCACCTCATCATTATGGATTTTGTTATCCAGTTTTGGATCTTTCAAACTTGAATAACTTCCAGCTTGCTCACTTCGCACTTTTTGAACTTCTTTCCTGTAATAATTAAATCAAAATATTTTAATTGTCTGAAGCCTCTTTTTCCATAAGCACTACTTTTAAACAACGCGCAACGTCTGAATTTTCTCATCCCACTATTCTTGAGAAATTATCTCCGTATTGTATTTCCAAAGCACATTTTTTGACTTGGCAATAATAAAAATGAAGAAAGAGGAAAAAAATCAAAAATTTATTTTTTCAAGTAAACGACATTTATCAAGTTTAAAAGCGCTACATTTAATGGAGAAGATACAGTGAGTAATAGAATCTTTGGAGAGGAAAGTTATGAGGAAATTTATAAGCTTTTAGATTCATAAAGAGTATAGAGTAGGAAGGAAGGAATGAGGAGGATTAGACTATTGGTTGTATCTATTAATTTTCTAATGTGTTTCTCTGTATCTTTTTTGATGGTGGAGAGGGAGACAGAGAGAGAGAAAGAGAGGCTTTGAGTGTAAAAGCAAAGAATTATTACATAAGCTGGTAATTTCAAGGTGTTTGAGAGACTTGAATTTTCTATGTAAAGAGTCGAGAATTTTCCTCACAAATCCTAGGTATTACGACACAAATTTTAACTTAATGGCCACGTAATTTATTTTAAAGCCACTATTAGTTATCCTTATCAATAAACCACTGTCTCCCATGTATGTACATACAAGTGTATTCCAAATGTAATGACTTCCGCATTACTACAAATCCATGCTCTTACACATATGTAGCTATATACCTATCTACCTATGTAGAGAGAATCCATGAAATCGAGCATGAAAGTGACTACGAAGCATTTCAATTCAAGAAACACCTTGTACTTTTGTTTCGTTATATACGTTTTTAGCACTTACTTAGCTTTTGAGAAAAAGAAGGACGAACCAGTATAGAATAAGCGCTGGTTGAAATATTAAGCAAAAGGAATTTAAAACATGACTCTGGCAACTTCCACCGCATGTGTAGTAGTTACCTTTTATAGTCTTCATAAGCTCTTAGGTTTTTATAGTAATAGTTCTTCTTCTTCTTCTTTTACACTGGGAGCAGGGAAAATTTTGCAACTTTTAAAATTAACACTTAAGTCTTGGCAGAATTAGTTTCCTAGAGTCTTCCAACTTACTATATGTACGTTTGTACGTGTGAGTTTTTAGCCAGACGGCTTCTTCCATATGAATCCTCCTCCCCATAGTCTCCACAGCTACTTTTTAGTTTTAGTAAGAGAGATTTCTCGAGAGATGATTATGACTGGATATAGATATAAATTTAAGGGTTTTAATAGACTATACAGTTCCAGTATAAAAATCCCAGGCATTACTTTTTGTAGAGGTACTTTGTATTTGTTAATTCTCTATCCATTGGTTGGGTCGTAAAATTCTAGTATGGAAATTCAGATTCCTTTTTCCTGCCTCTTTCTAATTGGAGCAGTCAAAATGAAAGGGACTTTTTTTTTAAACGAGAGAAAATACTACGCGGTGATTAGGAAGGGAAAAACGTTACCATTTAGACGGTAAAGAACCCTCATATAAAATCATACATATATGACTATCACTAGTACGTATGTATGGTTTTTGGGTGTGAAATGTGCAAGAGATCTATATAGTTCTATATGAGCAACGACTCAACGACCTACTACAAAAGAACAGTTGCTATTTTTTTCTATAGTTTCACATTTATGTATGCATGTGTAGTCTGAGGAAAATTATAGGAAAGCTCCGTTTCCTTCGAGTTGGTCCATTCTTTTCCCTAACTACCTGATAAGATTTGCACATTTATGCCCCATTTAACAGAGGAAAGGACTTTTCTAGATATTTTGCATCTATTGTAAATAGTATGGGGAGAAAGGCTCCCTTTGTATGTATAGTTTACGCTTGCATCGGAATCACTTGGTTTTAGTAGAAATACGCACACATACACATACGTACGAATCTATGTACCCACTGCTCCATTTCTTCACAGTCGAAAAATTTGCTGACGTATTTTGCCGTATTAGTACAAGCCTTGCCGTCATCCTGCATCTTAGTTTTGTCCCTGTGAGTTTCTCCCTCTCTTTCTCCTCTTGTTTTATACAAAAGCCGCCTCTTACTCTCTTCCTATATAGTATTTCTCTAGATGGATATACACTAATGTGCAAAGATTGATGTGTTTGTGTGTGTACTAGAGAGATGGTGAAGGAAGGTATACAGGTCGTTTTGCCAGTATTTTTGCTAAATTTCTCGCTCCTATTGGTAACTATATGTGTACATGAAAACCTCCTATTTCTCTTTATGTGTGTTACTACTTTGTGAGTTTCTTTCTCTGGAGGGTTGTGAGGAGGTTCCATAGAGTGACTTCTCTTCTCTAGGAGTATAGTATCTCTTTATTTTTCTAATAGATTTTTCTTCTTTGTATTTCTTGTATTTCAATTGTTTTTACAGCTTTCCAAGTTCTCCTTTTTTTTCTCCCTCATATAGGCTCACCCACCACCACCACTTCAAGTCTCTATTGTGAGATGGGAGATCAAGCGTGGAGTTCTTAAAGAGACAGGGTAAACAATAGGCATATGTATGCGCTTTTTATAGGCATGTTCCAGGCTTATGGCCTCTTTCTGATAAAAGGTTATGGTGGAGATAGAAAAAATGTTCTTTTTTATGAGCAAAAAAAGTCCACGGGAGAAAAAAATGTTGACATAGCTCCGAAAAAGAAATTAACACATTAGAGTTGAGAACAGGTGGAGAGTACGTATGACAAGTAAATACATGGATTTTGCAATGTCCTACTTATGGTCAGTCTCGGAAGTTTTTAGTTGAGCAATTGAAGTATGTAGTTTAGCAAGGAAGGTGTACAGGTAGGAGGAGAGGGTTCAAGTGATGAAGTATGAGGTTGATATGATTCGTAAAATGTGATCAGCTAGAAAATACCCTTGTTTACAATGAAATTCCAAAGGCTTTTTAAACCCATAGATTTACATGGAATCCACACGTCAGACAACCGATTGTGTTCTTACTATAGCAACCATCTCTGTATGGAGTGTGCCTTGGTAAAATAGTATATGTGTGTATAAATACGTCCTACAAATCTACCTTTTAGTATTGTGGAGGTCTATCCATAGCGAGAGAGAGAGAGAGAAAGATATAGATAAAGGCTAATCGAAAGCAGCTGCTATTCCTCGGCGTAGGTAAACAACAATCATGTTTGTCAACTTAAACCTTTTGAGAGCAACTGCATAGGCTTTCCTCTAATGCTCATTCCCGTGTAAATGCAAATGTAATGGTTTTCAGTAGATTCCAAAGGATTTTCCATGTTTGCGCAAGAAGAGGAACAAATTGCATTAGAGAGACTGGGCCCAGGTAAATATATGTACAACTATGGGTTTCTATATATAAATTGCATCATGGATTGCATGCATTGTGTATGTGTACTCTCTGTACTTTAAGAAGATGCTGGAAGCTGGAAGAAGAAGGAAAATGATGATGATGATGGCCGAACACGTAGCGGAGTAATGATAATGTTATTTTTAAGGGTTGGCCGTTTCCCTCTAGATTAATTGCTCTTCTCTTCTCGTTTACTTTCCATGTGTGTGTATGTATGTATACATGGGAAGGAAGTTAGTTAAAGTGCATGGAGTTTCCTTGCCAATTTGATTACATTCGTTAGTACTGTGATCATATTATGCATTAGTCAGAGTCTAGTTTTCTGCAAATTCTTGTGTACTAATTGTAAGTCAGAGTTAGTGAGTGTGGAAAAACTTTTATAAGTTTTATGCCCTTGTTTTTTTTTATTTTTTGATCCCATATTTTTATCATACTTATCACTAATATGAATGAAGACATATCTAAACTAGTTACTTGTTTTGAGAAAAAAATCCATTAGTTGCATAGGAGAAAGACCTGTTTTCGTATGTATATCAAGACTTGCAGGGAAGGCATTAGAAGAATGTTTTTTTCTTCTCTGTGATATTTGTGTGTGTGTGTGTATAAAAAAGACGAAAAGCGTCCGGTGGTAGGGAATTTAATAATGAAATAATTTCGGATGAAAAAAAATGCTTGGTTGACTATGGAACTATATGTACGATATATAATGTCTTTGTGATACTAGAAGAGGGAGGAAGAAAAAAAATTAGCAATACAGACATGTGAGGATTTTGGTGGGAGATGAAAGTAATTACTTGTATGTACATAATGACGACAGAGGGTAATCCAAGGGTAGGTAAAGGAAGAAAAATCCCTTGAATACAATAAAATAGTGAAGGAAAAGGAAAAGAAGAAGAAGAAGAAAAAGACAAAAAAAAGAAAGAAAGAAATTCCTCCGATTCTAACCTTAGGTAGTCGATTTCTTCTCTAAGTTCGACCACTTCACCTCGAAGAGCCACTTGTTTTTCTTGAGACGCAACTGCTTCAGACAGGACATTCCTTAAATCAGCAAGAAAGACGACCATGGTTTCCATCCTCTTGGAATTCTCCTCAAGTTTCTTCACGATGATCGACGAGACTTCTCCATTGTCCTTCTCTCTGCGGGTTCCCCAATCGCCCTTGTTCTCTACTGAATTCGAATCACTATCTTCCATTTCTCCTTCTCTAACATTACGACTACTACCACTACTCAGTGTTTGAGGATCAGCTGCCGGAGCTGGGATGTTAAGATCTTTTCTACTATTACTTGTACTTCCACTACTACCACTACTGCTACTACTACTTGCACGACTCGAAAGTTCATCTTGAGCCGGAACTGTAATTGCTCTTTCTCCATTAGTTGCTTTAATTATGGGAACTTGTTCTTCTCTTGGCTTTCGAGTCGAAACATGCAAGTTTGGAATTGTTGACACGTCCTCCATGCCCTTGTCCTTATTATTAAGTAGAAAATCTTGGAGTAAGTCCTTCTCACGCCTCTCCGAGTCTAGAATCAAATCTAATTTATTTTCTAACTCTTCTAATGATGACAGTGACTCATCCTTGGAGGAAGAGAGTCTTATTGCTGAATCAGAATTTAACCTTGTCAAATGACCGGTAGACATACTTTCTATGAGTATCAGTCCACTGCACAACATTAACAGACTCAAACTTATCCAATCAATTCCAGCCATTTTATTTTTGAGGGAATCCAAATTCCTTGTAACTTTGTCTTTTTTAAAAATCACGTGTATTTATTTAGCTCTTGTAATGAGTGAGAATAAGTTATTTAGTAGAAACAGGGGATTTAAACTGTAGAAAAATGTTATTCATGCTGAGGTCCAAGTTTTGTCACTACTTGTTGAAGCAATATCTTGTTGAGAACTGTTAATAGTTGGGGTTATATGGAAGTAACCTCTGCCACGATCCTTGCAACACTGACACATGGATAACTCTCCGACCCAATAGTTATACATTTAGTGAGTGTAATATTGCGAGAGAGAGAGAGAGAGACTCACAGATTAGATGTATTTGTAAGGGCACGTGTTGTGTAGGACGAGGAGGGTACACGCACATTTGATCTTCCAGGGCATACACTGGAGGGGAGACCCTTAGCTCCTATTCCCTTCAGGCCAATGGTGTAATACAATTTGAGAAAGGAACAGATGAGGGAAGATTTCCGAACAATTCAGAATCTAATCTTTAAAGAGTCAAGCGGTGGGGGCTAAAGATATGGAAAGTTCTGACAGGCAGCATACGGTCACCGTCGGTCAATTTCTAAAAACAGGAGCAGCTCACCTTTTACTACTTGATGAATGAGTCGTGTGCAGTTTACTGCACACACTACCGTCCCTCTCTGAGGATTTCTAAAGCTTTCTTGCTTAAGAACAAGAACAACAAATTATAGCTATACTCCTTATAATACGAGCCTTTGCCCATGTATGTATGAAACACCTTGAATACTGATGCTGCTTCGTTGGTGCATCCTCATAAGCCCAAGACACTGATGATGACAAGACAGTTTTAAAACCGGAGCGTACATATATTTTAGGCGTGCATGTGTGTATTTCTTAGGTGTGAGGAAATATACTTCAAAGTCCAGACGGGTGTCCAGTCTCTTATCTATTATTATACATTAGTTCCCACGTATGCGTGCGGCGTGCCAACTTGTCCTGAGCTTAGTTTCACCTTGGTTATTTGTCTTCATTTCAAATAGATACTCCGGCATTTTTCTAGGGTTTATGCATATGTCATATTACTTGGAAATGGGAAAGAAATTGCGTGGATAACTCCAGCACATTATTATAATATTTATATACTCACATCATGTGATAATGTGATGTTTCACATACCCTTGCTCTGACTTTATCAAATATGCGTAGTGTCATGCATGCGAGCAATACAAAGTATCTCTGATGTCAAGTTAAGGAGCTATAAATGAATGACAAAGGCATAAGGGGAAGGGACGTTAGAGCAGGTATGAAGATAAAGTAGAATAGGATATCAAACAATAGTTTCTATATGTTTGTGGGCCAGTACTTTTTCAAGCGAGGAACACCTGGCTAGCTCCGGCTATAATACCACTCAGGCTCTATACATCTCTACTCTCTCTCTAATGCTCTACTCATCTCGATCCGAGTCCAGCTAGACTTTTCCCCAATTCTCTTCTATATAACTTCTCCCTTGTGGAACAATTCCATAGGGATAATAGGGTATACAAATGCACATAAATACGAGACGTGCCGATAAGTTTGTGGTTCACAAATAGAGAAAAAAAGTAAAAACCTAAAAGAGAAAAAGGACAGGTGGTGTTGGACCTCTTTTTAACATCATCATGTGCTTTAGTTCTCACATCTTGTGGTTACTCATCGGAGGAAAAAAAATGTTTTAAAAATACATAGTATTTATATACGTTTATATCTACGTACATGTATGAGGGAGTATCAGTAATGCGTATTAGAAGCAATGAAAAAAATTAGAGAAAAAATCCAGTCTGTTTACAAGTAGTAGCTTTATAGGAGAGAGCCAGCATGTGAGGCAGGGTCTGACATGGTCAAAAAACAATGTCAGAAATAATGATCACCGTTTCGTCGGTGTAGTTATCAGTTTCAAGTATTTACAATAGAGTTTCGTCCCAGCTTTTTTCTCAACAGGATTATTGCCTATAAATAACATATGGGAATATTATATTCCAATGTATCTGCAAAATCATTTTGTTTACCTTTTCCCCCTTTTCCTGATAGCTCCTTGTAAAACCCAGGAAAATCCAAGTAACACAATATTGTAAAAATAAAAAATGGGGAAAATAATTAAAGTATGTGAATCAAAAACTGCAAGAGTTAAATCGGGTTAAAGCAAATTAATGAGAGGGATGTACCCGACGTGAGGATATTATTAAGTTTGATCATTAGTTATTTCATTAGTAATTCATACAGGTCACGAAAAAAGGAGTAACTGCCGTTCCCGTTACATGGGAACTACAACGTGAAACAAAAGGAAGGATAGAAATTACCAAACAAAATTACGTGTATATTTACATATTTACTATGTTCAGATTAAGATTAGAGGCAGATATAATCAGCATAGTTTTTTTTATTTATAATAACTATTATAATCCGAAAAATCTCCAGCTACCAAATGTACTCCTACCGTAAGCTGTATAACTTCCCAGCGAGTAGCTATATAGGGAAGCATTATTTGTAATTTCCATGGAACCAAAGTTCAACTCTCTAGAAATAGAAAGCATGGTCTTGTACACATATGAGCTTATTTATTAGGTCTGGAGAGTAGGAAGTAGCTTATATAGAATTCAAAGCGCGTACACAAATAAGAAGCAGACACGTTGTACTTTCCATTATGTATGTGTGTGTATACATACGCATGGTAATTATGCGTACACCTTGAATAGTACTACAGTACACATGGGACTTTTGACTTGAGCCTAAAACATGTGCAAGTTTACGGTTATTCGCTTACCATATTTGAAAAAAGTTGAAAATCTCAAACGACTATCTTGAAATGTTTAAGATAGGTCAAGA